>OMNV01000727.1:188837-237667 GCA_900303265.1 Brotula barbata
GTGTCGGGATTGGGTGGGTGGGCAGTATACCTTCTGGTCTGAGGCGGTGCCTACTTGAAGAGGAGGAGGGAGATTGGGGAGGGCTGTGGGAGTTTGGTTACTCCAGGAGGTAACAGTGGAGGCAGCCCTCACCTGAGGTACACAGAGACACACGGCACACACCAATGATGGCCGCACCATGGGGGGGGAAACACCAAACAACACGGCCACAATGCACAAGCATTGGACCAGTGGATACAAATGAAGGCATTAAGAGCCAGAGTTCATATTACACAGACACCCAGGGGAAAGTGGCACTCCCATGTGAAGTTAGTGCATAATGAATGAATAAATGGCTCTCTCACTAAGCATTAGTGACTTACAGCTCCTGCAATAAGCACAGTAATCATTAATATTTCAAGAGTATATTCTGGAATCAGCATGTATGATTAAACGCTGGCAGGAACAAAAACAACAAATCCAGTCTGGCTGAGCCTCGGTTTTTGGCTGGTCTTTTGGGTGAGGTCATCCCCCAGCCAAAAGCAGCTTCTAACTGAAAATATCAGGTTTGACAGATTTGGGTTTTGTTTACCCATAAAGAATTGATCATCAAAGTTCACCCGTTTTATGTGTGTGTGATTAGAACATACCGGTTGGTAATACTGAGGCTGTGCAGGTACAGGCGCACGTGCAGGTACAGGTGCGTGTGCAGGCACAGGCACAGGCGCTACAATGGGCTGAGGCACCATGGCAGGCTGTCCCGGGGCGAACGGATGCCTGGGCAGGGATGAAGTGTGCTGGGCCTGAGGGGTAGGCTGCTGAGAGGGAACTCTCTGGGTTTGGACTGGAGTTGCTGGAACCACTGTCCGCTGTCCCAGAGCCTGACTAAGACGATCACGAAGCTGCTGTATAGCCACCTAAATAAAGAGAGACATATGCATGAAGAACTTGGCAGCAGGCCAGTGCCAAGATTAGACTTCACATTTTAAGTTAATTCAGTAACTCACAATTGTAAGAAGTGAGAATCAACTCTAGCCTATTCGCGTATGTGATCCAACCCTTAGGATTTAGTCATAAGTGTCAACATACTTGGTTGGTGTTGTCTGGTACGTAGGTGATGGCAGTGGATAGGCTGCCCTGAGAGGCCAGTAAGTTGGCATACTGGGTCATCTTTTCAGCCAGGAGGACGCCAATAACAGAGGGACCAGAGTGCTGCGTCTGCACCACTGCACGACGCAGCACCACCACTTTCTCCACCAGGTCCTTAATGATGAAAAAAGTGCTTTAGCATGGTAAAGTACCCCAATACAAACAAGTCAAATATATGAACAAACAAAGTGCAGATTTACAAAGCTGACATCAAGCACACTGAGAAATGAGAATGAACTCTACCACACCTGTAGAGAAAGTGGACAGTGGCCATCCTGTGCTCTGGTCCAGCAGGACACCAGTTTCTCCACATTGCCAGCACAGATATAACAGAGACAGGCCTGAGCTTGCAGCTGGACATCCTCTGCTGCCTCCAATCTGCCACCAAGAAGATCTAACAAACAGAAAACATAATAGCCTGACAGAAGGAAATTATAGCTGAAAGACAAAATAAACAACAAAATCCTTCCCACAGGCTCTCAGCTCATGATAATTTGCTATCATCAAGTGAGGGTTCAGGCTTTCTGTGTGACAGAAGGGTACTTACCACAGAAGGAGGACAACTCCTCAGGCTGAGCATAGGTCATGACCGCAGCCAGAGCCTCTTTCCAGTTCTGCAGATCACAAGTTTTCAAGATGTCCTGCAAGTCCTTCATCACCACTGCACTGATCAGCTGCACAACAACGTATTGCAGTTACATTAATATATATTATCTAACTTTCCAGCTGATGCCCATTACATTCCATTGTTCCCACATTCCTCTGTACAACACAGAATGTGTAAATGCTTTACCTTGGTGATCTTGCTGTGTGTTTTTGTAAAATACTTCTTTTGGGTTTTCTCCAGGAGTTCAGCACCTCCGGCAATGGCCAGGATGATGCTGTCTGCCATGCGGTTGTCATAGAGACAGAGCTCCACAGCTCCTTCAAAATTGCCTGTCAGTAAAGCCTGCGTGATCAGCCCATCGACATCTGCAAACAAAAAGGTGGAAAATGTGTACATTTCTGCACAAAGTGAAAATAGAGATACAAAAACTGTCTTGCTTTTGGAGATCACCAACAGCAGCAGCTGTCAACAATGTTTCATTGTAATCACTGGCCTGTTGAATGTGAATGATAAAAATTACTGTAGCATATCATGAAACAGAAGTGCGTTACCTTGACTGCCACTGAGACTGGAGCAGGGAGCAGGCACCTCAGCTACCTCCACAACTGGAGTTGTGTTTTCAGCAGGAGCAGGCTCTTCCTCCTCTGGTGCTGTCATTTCCTGAGGCATCAGAATTACACCAGTTACATTTAACTCATGTCATGATGTCTTGATACAGCTTGTGTTTATGCTTCTCTCTTCTCTTTTGTTACAGAACATTACATATTTCCTTTAGTGAAGAGATGGATTTCACTGTATCTTGACAAAACACCAAGTTGTTGGTCATGATGTGAAAGATGTGTGTATTACAATTTTAATTCTTATCATAGCAAACACTAATTAAAAGTGAATGATAAATGCAATCATTCAGATATACTGTATATCTGATAATTATATTATTGTGTTGATATATACAACAAAATAAATCCTTGCAGAAAATTACGTGACAGCAGATTCAATGCCAAACATCTCTTTAAACCCGACTCATGATTATTCTCACAGATTAAAAAACACCCAAGAAAGAATAAGTCATCTCCAGAGAGAAAATCAGGTAAACTAACATTAAGATTATCAAGGTCCTTTTGCTAAGCAGTGCAGATTTTAGAACTAATGAGTTCAACTGTAATTCTGAGGACAATTCACTGGTTAGAATAAAGCATCTATAGAATGTGCACAATGATTTTTGGCATTGGGGTAGGCAGAAACTGAAGGTGTACCTCGTTCAAGGGGATATCTTCCTCTTCCTCCTTCACGTTCTCCTCTTTTGGAAGCACCTGGTCCATATTTGGTTCTGGTCCATCGTTCAGAGGATCCCCTGCGCTCTGGTCATCAACATTTAGATCCACTGTTGCTGGCTCTTCAGTCTCTGGATCAGGAAGAGACTCCAGGTCCAGTGTGGGTGCTGGCTGAAGGTTTGCTGCTGCAATCATGTCAAATGCTGCCTCAGGTGGGTCAGCCGCTGCAGGCTGGAGGTTTGCTACGGCAATCATGTCGAATGCTGCCTCAGGAGGGTCAGTGGCTGCAGGCAGAAGGTTTGTTGCTGCAAACGTGTCTAAGGCTGCCTCAGGAGGGTCAGTGGCTGCAGGTTGAAGGTTTGCTGCAGCAAACGTGTCGAAGGCTGCCTCAGGAGGGTCAGTGGCTGCAGGTTGAAGGTTTGCTGCAGCAAACGTGTCGAAGGCTGCCTCAGCAGGGTCAGCGGCTGCAGGCTGAAGGTTTGTTGCTGCAAACATGTCGAAGGCTGCCTCAAGAGGGTCAGTGGCTGCAGGCTGAAGGTTTGTTGCTGCAAACATGTCAAAGGCTGCTTCAGGAATGTCAGTGGCTGCAGGCTGAAGGTTCCCTGCAGCAATCATGTCAAACATTGCCTCTGGAGGGTCAGCGACTGCAGGCTGGAGGCTCTCTGGTGCAAACATGTCAAACGCTGCCTCTGGAGGGTCAGCGGTTGCAGGCTGGAGGCTTGCTGCTGTGTTCATGCCAAACGCTGCCTCAAGAGGCTCAGCGGGTGTAGGTTGGAGGTTTGGTGTGGCGATCATGTCAAGTGGTGCCTCAGGAGGCTCAGCGAGTGTAGGTTGGAGGTTTGGTGTGGCGATCATGTCAGACGCTGCCTCAGGAGGGTCTGTGGCTGCAGGCTGGAGGTTTGCTGCTGCAATCATGTCAAACACTGCCTCAGGAGGGTCAGTGGGTACAGGCTGGAGGTTTGCTGCTGCAATCATGTCAAACACTGCCTCAGGAGGGTCTGTGGGCACGGGCTGGTGATTTGCTGCTGCGATCATGTCAAATGCTGCCTCAGGAGTGTCAGCAGGTGCAATAAGATTGATGTCTGCTAAAGCCTGCACATTGGCTGGAGCTGGAGGGTCCAACTATATATTGAGTGAAGGATGTAGAGTCACAATTAGGAAAAAAACAAAATACAATGACATCTGGAACAAGATGGGGAGACAGTAACCCAATTGAAAGCTGAAATGACAGGCTCAAAGCTGATTCTGCACAACTCACAGATATCAATAGCCTGTGGTCTTTAATTTTTAGAGTTTGGAGTTCTTGTTGGCTCAGGAGTACAATAACATTCATATTACTGTCATGAATTATGAGGAGGATAGATTTTAAACTCGGGTCAGACAATTGTAAATAAATCAGTTCAGGTTTTCAACATCGTTGCACAATTGATAGGCCTGTGCATGTCACTCTCCCACTTCCTCTGATGATCATTTCAAAAGGAGAAGTAGTGTTTGCAGCACGAAGACCAGAATGTATCTTTGTGAATACTTGCATTACTTCTGTTTTGCAAAACACAAGATGGGGGTCGCGATACATTTTAGGCAAGCACTGTAGTACCATAATTACAATACAATTACTATAAACTCAGTGTATTGTAATCAAAGTTAAGTCGAATCAAAAGTAAAGAGAAAATATTTCATTTGTTAGGGTGAAATGAATCTTACTGCCCAATTGTATGTTTTTGCACATTCATTTTAGTTGTATTTTTTTATATAATACCCATTAGTGCCCATTTTAAGTATTAAAGTGCTGAGTATTGCTGACTTACACCAGGTTTCTGTCAAAATAAATACACTGAAAATTTAAAAACTGTTTTGTATTGCTGACTACATGATGTGACTACAAATTGGTAGAAGATGTTTGTTTCTTAGTGTATTTGTTAATCTAATCTACCAAATAAGAACAAATTTCTGCATTGGGGCTAAATTGCACTACTGAATGTCCATCACGGGTCTTAGTTTTAATACACCTCAATGTTGAAAACATAGAATCATATCTTCTGGTAGGCGTTTCCCTCAAAACATAATTAACTCTTACTTCACTGAAGTTTCACCTATTAACAAAATTTCCTTAAAATCGCACTTCAATCAATGTACTGACTGATAGGGGCAATTATTCCCTTGGCAGAGGTAATCAAACGGACTAGAAAAGTAACAGATTTAAAGGTTCCAGGCAGATTGAAAACAAACTCACCACTGGAGGGTCTACAGGCTTAACCTCCAGCGCTGCTGAGATCTGCCAACATAAAAAGGACATTTATTGTAACATTGATAGGCAACTGAAAGAATAAAATAAATTGATGACCATGGGGCGTAGAGGAACCGCGGAAGTAAATCTCACCTTTAATGCAAGCTCCTCCTTGTTGTACCCGAGAAGTTCCAGGAATTTACAGCGGCTTTCACTATCAAAGTTTGCCTGCAAGTACCAATGACAAATGACTAACTTGAACACCGCATATTATTCTGAGATCTTTTGTAGTATTTTGATTCATAATGGATACCATACCTTAAGGAATGACCAAACAGTCTTGTCAAACTCGTTTTCAGCTGCATCAATCTTGGCCTGGCAAAAATCCACAAAGCTCCCTGCACTCAGCATAGCCTGCAGCTGATCAGACCGCTTCAGAAAGGCTGTTTCTGTAACAACCTGGCTGACATGTACAACATGTGCAGTGGGCTGCTGAGGGTTTGACTTAATATTCTCCAGAGACACTAGCTTGCCACCAAACTAGGAGTGAAAAACAAAAACAGTGTTAATTTCATAAATGCAAAATGAAAACTAAAACAACAAAACCATCAAAGGTAAAGAAACAGGACTCACTGCAAACGATGCCCCTACAGGTCTGCTGATCCACTTGGGGGGCTTCTTTAAGGGGTTGACGGTGGTCTGAGGGGCAGGAGTCTGAGGCAGCTGTAGAGGGGGCAAGGTCTGTCCTGTCCCAAAAGGATCCATGTTCCCAAATGAGGTACTTATCTGCAAAGGAGACCAGAAGCCGGGTTAGATTCTAAATAGGTAGGATTGAATCGATTTCTGATCTGTGTTGAATATTTGATATGAGGGGTTTATCACAAACTCAGCAGCAAGCGCTTTAAGCTATTTTCAACAGTAAATAGCAAACATTAACAGGGACATACAGACAGAAGTTGTGTAAAATTTGTGTTTCAGGATACACTGATATAGCGAACAAACAATAATGACAAAATAAGCATTACAGTTTATTTCTGTCAAACAAAACATTTAAATTGCTCCCAATCTAAATATTGCGCCCTGGAGTGAAATCTACATTGGCTCATTTGCAAGAAATGTTTTTCGATTGCAAATTCCCAGACAAACCTCCACTCCCAGTCATGTGACATTTGAGCCACTTACACCGTGTTATTGGTATACTAAAGACAACATTTGTCTCTAAGGCCCTTCACAAAGGGCAAAGAAAATCCCGAATCACTGTGTCTTTAGTCTTCCAACTAGTCTTCCAGCTCTGAAAATTCTACTTTGTGTAAGGTATAAATCGGGCATTTTAATAAGACACACTGGATCTTTTCCTGAGACATTTTGTCCATCACAGAAAAATCTGACCTGGTCAGATTGTCTCTGGGTTTGGGTCTGGCTGCCCCCCATGATGGAGTAGATGTTAACATGTCCATCAAATCCTGCTGCCGACAGAACTGCAGGGTTCCTAGGGCACCACTGGATATCAAAGCACCATTGACTGCTTGTGGGTAACTCGTACAGAACCTGCAGGCCCAAACAGAACATTCACAATAAAACACATTCTTTGGTTTTCTACTTTGTTATATGTATGTAAATGACATATTACACTTTACCTCTGCTGTGTTTGGATTCCAGCACAGAATCCTGTTGTCCTTGCCACAGCTCAGCAGCAGCTCTGGATCAGCCAAGCTCCAGGCAATAGACAGAACACCCCTGCAGATAAGGGAAAACAGCAACATGTTGGCTGCTCAACTGATTCTTAAAACAGAAGACGATGATCGTCTTTATGTTTTTAGAATTTAACACTTAGCAGAGGTAATTACCGTGTGTGGTTCTCTAATATCTTGAGAGGAGAGGTAGCAAAACGCAGGTCCCACATCTGGATGACAGGCATGCGGTCATCCTCTGAGGATACGACCAACTGTGTGGCTACTTCTGGGTTCCAAGCCAGACCAGAACAATGCATCTAAATCAAAAGACACCAACACTTTAGTTAATTTCAAAAGATGAACACAACAAACCTGAAGAATTAAAAGTGAAGCAAAGGGAGTACAAACTCAACAATTGATTACTGTTCTGTGTACCCAAAGAAGAAAGTAAAATTGTGAAGAACGTACTCTGTTACTGTGGTCGCTAACTTTAATAATGAGGTCATTTTTGCGGAGATCCCACACAGAGGCTCGGCCACTCGGGCTGGCAGAGGCCAGGATGTGTTGGACCTGTCTATTCCATGCCACACAGCTGATGTCTTCCAGAGGCTATGAAAGAGGACAACACTCCAATTTGAAAAAACAAACTGGACGCAGTTGTTTAACACACTATACCCAATGAATTGAAATGACTAATATAGATTAATTAACATGACATGCAAAAATTACAAAACTGTAAAAAATATGTTAACAGACAGCATACCTGAGTTTTAGGTCCTGGTGTCATTGGCGAGCCAATGTTATTCATATCCCAAATATAGATTTCAGACTCATTCCCACCTGATGCAATAAGATTTGTCTGCAGCAAAGTGGGCAAAAAAAGAAAACTGGTCAGTGCTGTTCCAACATAAAGCACAGACATGATGTTCACCAACATTGGAAAGAAACAGATCATACTTGGAATGGGTTAATGTCGAGACCTCTCACAGGGCCCGTGTGCCTGTCACTCTGAGCAATGATCACGTCACTCTCTCCAGCCATGATCTTGGCAGGGTCATACAGGATGACATTGCCATTCTCCCCTCCTGCAATAAGGACCCCAGATGGGAGTCCTTGGGCATCCATTCCATGCGGGCCCCATACCAATTTGTGGTATCTGTTGGAAGGTAGGTTGAATGAAGTGTGTGCCCATGTCCAACAGCAAAAAAACAAAAACAAATCAACAACATTGTCTGGTTGTGTCTTCATACCTATGAGAGGAGGGGAAGGAGCCACATGACTTCATGTCAAGAGAAGGATCTGCCAAGTCCAGCTCGAAAAACTCCAAGGAGGCATTGGTGCTGAAAGAGGCATCCAGCTGCTGGGCTGATGTTCCTGCAGAAACACAATAGCAGATTTTGGTGTACAACATGCTAGATGGTAGTATTTTAGTGCTGCAACTAGTGCAGCATCATTGTTCCCGCATTAGATCGATAAGGTAAAGATATGAGCTCAGATTAGTGTCATGACTGAAAACACTAACAGAATTAAAAAGTGTCCCGTCAAACACTGAACAAGCCTGTGCTGGTGGAGGGTGCAAGCTTGTACCTGTTGCCAGGTAGATTGGGTGGTGTTGTGCAGGACTCCAGCTCTGGATGGCTGTGCGATTAATTTCTTTAAGTTTCATCCTGGAAAAATAAATAGACACATTATAGAAACATCTAGTAATATGACAAATCTTCATCCACTTTTGTGATTGGAGAAACCAGCACACATGCAGGAATATCAAAGAAATTGTATTAACACCAGTTATGGGTGCTGCATGGGTACTAAGTATTGTACAGGTACAATACTGATAGCAATTAACACATAGTTGCCACGTTGTGCATGCTCATGCGTTAAATAATAATGCTTGCATGCCAAACCAGGCACATAATATCTGATATACAGTATCTGTTAATACTGGTCTGGACAGACACACCATAATACAAATCATTGTAACTTGGTGTTCACAATGCATCTACAGCAAAGGAAATATTTATTTTAGTTCATGCAATTGCTCATGTGGTTTCGCATGAAAACATTTAATTTGAGTGTAGCTGGATTCATGTTCCAGTGTTGTGTGCAAAACAACAGCCATACAATAAGTTTTGCGATAAAGGTATTTGCCATTTGCAAGATTTTGATGACAGAAAACGGCAGGAGGATGATGGACAACAGTATTGAATAATTATACACGCTGTTTGTGATTGTTTACTACCCCTGCTGTATTGGCAATGGGAATATAACACCTGGTTATATGTCCACTGCCGTGTTCGCATTAGATACCAGTTAGGACATACCGTACAGTAAGGCTGGTTAGCATCAAGCTAACACCGGATTTAAAAAAAAAGAAAGCCTATGTGCAGGTACCGAGGAGCTAGTCACTTAGCTAACGATGTACGTCTTAGTCAACAGCCTCGTTGCTAAAACTAACTGAAAACGTAATGACACCAAATAAAACAGCTTCTAGAGAAAAACTAGAGCATGCTGTAGCACTTCTTGGTGCTACAAAGGAACATACAGTACATAGCGTGCTAGCTGTGTGCAGGCAAATGACAGTGGGGAATAAAATCTACAGACACGGCTCCTTTCACTTCTCCACAGCCGCTTACCTTCACTTCTTCGCTCCTCCGTGCATGGACGCAAACATACATACACAAACAACCTCCGTCCGAGAAAGTTTCCCTTTGCTTTCTTCCTCAGAGACAGACTGAGAGAAATTATGTGTGGAAGGTGCCGGCTAAGAAGGAGTGAAGCAATGAGGATTTCCACGTCCCCACTGGTCTCCATCAACGTGGCACTAAGCAACAGTCCCCACCTCCTTCCCCCGAAGAAGAACAGCTTCCGGGAGATGAAGACACTGCTCCCACCCCCACACCCCCTTTCCTTAACGTAGCATGTAGGCACTATTTTTACATGCTTTGTGATTTTTTCTTTGTCACCATAAGATCAAACGGTTTCTACGGAAGCCCAGAGGTCGCAAAAGACGTTCTTCCTGCTACTTTGTATGGGACGTTTAACGAGTTTTACTTGTGTTCTTGATCACTATGTGTATGTATTGGGCTCCACAACTAAACTCGACTCCACCCTGAGTTTAGTGAAGTATTACTGTAACACTATTAAAATTCTGTTATCTGTAAACATAAGAAAAGAGCATCTCTCTCCTTATGCATTTGCACTCCCAAATTAAACTTGAGAGGAGTGTTTCTAAAATCCTGAAGCCACCAGACTTCAATGGTCTGGACTTTGAGATGGTGGGGGAGTGCAGACGCCTGTTTGTTCACCTCAGAAATAAAATGAACTAGTCCAAAGACAGTTGTCCCTATGTATAAAATGGGCCAGAGTTGTCTTGACCTGCTGAGGTACTTTTGAGTGTGCGGGACACAGATCTGCAATCTCCTTTGCACAGGTCTTGCTGGGATTGTGGGAGCACTGAGAGTGAAAGAAAAAAAAACGTGACAAGCTGGTTTAACAGGTGGGCTCTGTCTTAGACTGTCCTCTGGAACAAATTGAAGAAGTAAGTGAGAAAAAGATGTCAGCCAGGCTGACATCAATCATGGACAACACCTCTCACTCAGCGTGAGAATGTAGGTGTACAAGCAGCTTCATCAGCAGCAGATTGCTGCACCCATGGCCTGAGGAGTGCTACAACAGGTCCTTCATTACAACCGCTGTGAAGACTCCCAACACCAGCATCTCATAATGTATCCTAGTATCCTGTACTCTATAAAATGTATTAGTTGTTGTGTATAGTTTTAAATTCATATTTCTACGTCTGTTTTCTTATATTTTCATCCTATTCTTGTCCTTAAATTTTATCATTATATTTCTAACAGCACTTCTTAGAGCATCTGTAACATGAAAATTTCCCTGGTGTGGATCAATAAAATTAATCTCAATAGGTACATCTCTACGAAGATTTATTTCTTATTCTGGTTAAAATCTCAAAGATACCAAATATATCACGACCAGATGAAGCCCATGGAGAGGATCATACTCAATCACCTCAGATCCCTGGTGTGCTCAGAGTTGGATCCCCTGCAATTTGCTTATCAAGTAGGCATTGGGTTGGATAACAATCACCCCTGGAGAATACTGGAAGCAGAGGAAGTCTTTTTATATTTTACTCCTCCATTGCATTCAACCCAATACAACCATCACTGCTCAGGGGGAAGTTAGTATGTGTGGCTTCATGACTATATTTACATGGATTACAACACCCAAATGTCATTCTGTGAAGATGAAATTGTAATTTATCATCATCTTAAACTGTGTATCGCATCTTCGCCAGAGTTCTTAAAGATTAGCAAAGCTTTCATCTATTCTGTAGGAGGGTTAATACTGTATATTGAAGTAAAACTAATAGGCAGAGACATTTATTTTTCTGATGTTTAAAGTTTTGGATTGGGGTTAAATTTAACTATAAATCATTTTTCAAACTATCTTAAAAATCTGATCACATATTGAGACATAAGAAAACCAATACAGATGTTTTGTGTTTGTTTTTTTTAAAAAGGTGCTTCATGGGAACTCAGGAAATAAGTTATATACACATCCACTTTATTTCAATTTTCTGGCACAGAATGAATCATAGCAAGGCCAAAAGTAAACAGTATTTGTGTACTTGTGATCGTTGTACTTGAGAATCCAAGCTCAGCAGGACAACCCTGTAGGAGTAAATACAGGTATAAAAGTAAGCTCAACAGTTACCCAGTACATCAAATCACATTTATGACACACTAGCAACATCAAGTAGGAATATGAGTGACACCCTCATTTAGAAATTGTGGTGTAATCTTTCCCAAACAAATGAATGGGTCAGATGGGTAGTGATTGATATAATCATTGGGATCGTCACTCTCTTGACTGCATAAACAGCAGAACTACATTGGATACAGACCTGCCGGTTCCACGTAGTTTGGTGTATGTGTGTCTTTGTTGTTGCCATCATCCTGAGCTCATCTACCAAATGAAGACAATTTAAATTAATGCTCTTGATCGATGTTTTAGACTCATCACAGAAAAAGTGCTGCCAAATGACAATAGTGATTTACATGTACCTCAGGAGCTGGGTGTGCTCCAGCAGTCTTGATTCAGGGGTACCATCTGAAACTTCTTCATTCATTCATTTTCTGGCGCTTATCCAGGTCGCGGTGGCAGCAGACTGAGCAGTGCAGCCCACATCTCTGTCCCCAGCCAGGTCCTCCAACTCATCTTGGGGGATCCCAAGGCATTCCCAGACCAGCTTGGAGATGTAATCCCTCCAGTGTGTCCTGGGTCTTCCTCGGGGCCTTCTCTCAAGTTGACGTGGGGCATTCTTGGTGCCCGAAAAAGTTCCATAAGTATCCATCTGTGTAGGCCTATGCCCTTGTCCGCTGCCCCTTTGGCTGCACACCAGACCTTTCATTCTCTCTCTGCGAGTGGTGGGTCCACAGTCCTCACCTAGGACCAATTTGCCAAGGGAGGCCCTACCATAAGCTGATGCTCCAGACAACATAGCTCCTGGGATCAGTAAAGCACACAAAGCCACCCACCACGATATGGTAGAGATTCGAGGAGGGGACCATCTGATACTGTGAATGAAATAAGATAGTTTAGATACACACCAACTTTTGGATTAACTCCCCTTACTTCCTTACAGAGTCTTTTTCATATCGTATTGCTGTTACTCAGAGTTGACACATAGTAAAAGAACAAAGTGAACAGTGATCTTCCAGCAAGGTTGCTACAGCATACAGTCTGTCCTTTGAGAGGAATGCAGTTATAAACTCTCTGAAATGCTACCAGGAGGAAGTGAATCCCTCTGTCTGGGTTTGATGGTCAGAAAATGTAATGAAATTTTGAAAAGATAATTTTGTGTTGCCTTTTGCACATTTTTACATAGCCAGTCAATAGCAAAGATCCAGCATTCTACAATAAATAAAAGAAATCGGACGTGGAGGTCAAATATTAAAAAAAAAGTGTCACACTTTGGCGTTAGATCACAGCAATATAACAGGGTGGGGCAGGGCAAGACACATGCCAAGAATGTAACAGTTAAGTTAAAAATGAAAACGCACACGTGTATGAATCCAGACTGTGAGGGGAACACGTGTACAGGACCCCCCTGTAAACTGCTATGAACAGAGCCACAGGTGCGCTTGTTTTAAGTTGATATATTAGTGCATTTTAGGGTGATCATATGCTCCACGAGGTTAAGCCACGTGTAAGGAGGATATTACTTAGCTGAAAAAAGAATGTGAATGACAATTTAATAAAATAAAGAAAAAGGGAATTTTTAGTACATAGAAATTTGAGTCACATTTACAAACCAGTTTGTGGCAGAAAACGCTTGGATGTTCAGTCCACGTGCACGTGCCTACACCACGTGCGACAGATTGCTCGTATTCCTTTTAATACCTTTTAATAATTCCTTTTTAATTTAATACACAACACACATACGCATACTTACAGACAAGGGGAGCCGCAGGCAGAGATTTATCTTCAGCCGACATTAAAACTATATTACTGGTCGGATCATAAGCTTCTTCGCCATAACATCAGGCAAGCTACGCGGGCTCAGGTTACCGCGCTCACTGAATTCGGGACAAAAGTATACAAAGCCTGCATTTCATGCATGTTTATGCGTAAAAGAGATAAAAATTACTATTGAACACTCAAAGTCAAAACCATAAACGCTGTAGCTTGTTGCGTCGTTCTTTCCATGTGCCGGCAGACCGTCTTCTTCGTCTGTTTCAAGATACATAGTCTGAAGGTTTTCACGTGAGCGCCCCCAACCATGCAGATGAGACCGATGCTGTGTTCACGTACAGATAGAATTTTGGATAATACGCACATAAGCATGTTTTAGTTTATGTGAATTAACGATAACTGCTGGTAAAACTGGTAATCTGATCGATTGCTCATTTTACGGCAAACCACTCAGGGTTATTTCAATTTTGATCTCATTAATAATTGAGTAAACCGCATAGAAGCATTAAAATGTCAGATTTTATAGAGGTTACGATATTTTGAAAATCCGAAAATCCAGTCCAGTCATCCGTATTTTTTTTAGCTGCGACATTTTTATTTTCCATAAATGTACGATTGATTCACAAAAATAAGAGTTGTCAATCAAAATGTTTGTTTTCTTTAACCTGTGACATATAGATTGAAAATTCTGTTATTTTTAGTGCAGATTTATTTTCTTCGTCCACAGACGTTTGCTATACTCTTGATGATAAAAAGGTGTGTGAGTGATGGGTTGGGTAACAAATTATTCCACTGAACCTCACCACACGAGTCACCTCAGCCAAGGTATGAAAGTCATTTACTACTTACCTTCAATTCAGACTGAAGAAGCCATAAGGATGAGTAGCATAACTAGGCCAGTTAAAGCAGATAAATATCCAAAGACATGGGTGACTGACGATCTTCACATTATGTGCATTGTAATTACAGCTAAAAGCACAAGCTTTTTTAAATCACAGGTGATCACAAAAATCAGTAATTAGGTGAAGTTATTGTTATCTTGGCCAACATCACGTGACGTCTTTGCAGCATCTGACTTCTGCTTTGTGTTGCTGCTGGGTTCATACATCAATAACAAACACTGCGGAGTAGGGAAACAAAATGAAACTCACAGCGTCCGTTGTACAAAGATACGAAGAAGATGGGCGAGCCTTGTGTCCTGACAAAAAGAATGACACTGAATAGGACAAACTCCCCTATCAGGTTTTGATTTATGCCCCGGAGTCATCAAATCAGCACTGCACAGATCATGTACTAGTGCAGTGATTTGCTGGATCTTACTGTGCTCTTTTCAGTTACTCTATTTCGGAAAGAATTTCAGGAATATCACTTAAGACATATGATGTTTCTTCATTATTTTTTTTTAATTAATAGCAATAATGTGACTATGCAAACAGACAAAATCTAGACTGTTAGCACCAGAAAATATTTCCCAAAATGTGAATGTCTAACGATGATGCAACTATTTTGAGCAAAGCTGCATGTGTGTGTGCATTCATCTCACAACTGCCTTTAGGATAAAACCTAACTTTGCCCCTACTAAATTTCCTGTATTAACACTTTTGCTAGCCTTGGTTAAAAAGAAACCTTTTGCAGCATGATACGCCACACAATATTAGCGCTTAGAATGTTTACAAAAACTTGTCAAAATAAATATCAAAAGATAAATGTTTTGTTTGCCTACTGTAAGCACAAATATATTGATTACATAAAAATTACAGGCATTTGTGAAAACCTCAGAAAAGGAACAAATAAAAGATATATACATTAAAATTGGAAAACAAACAGAGGAAAAAAATCAGACAGATTCTGATCGGACATTGCAGGGTGATTTAAGAGATTTCAGAGGTGCATTTACCCCTAGATTTCAGCTTAACACTTCCCTTCTCTTCTCTTCCCAGAGTCTTTGCCTCTGTCCATTTCTCTTTCAGTTATTTGCTTACAAAGCAGGACAACAATACCAACAACTGTTCCACCTTTATTATTCCCACTGTCCTTAGCTTTGCCAAGGCAGGGCAAGCCATCCACTCTTGGGCCATTGTTCTGCCTTTTAATGAGGGAGACACCCCGTTTCCCTGCAGGACAGGAGCCCCAGGGGCGGAGACAGAGTACAGATAGATCCACGCCTCTCAGACGCCCACCCAAGCCAGGCTTGTTGAAGGGTAGAGAGGGCATAGTGCACAGTTTAGCTGTTGATGGAGGCACAGTCTGGTTTAGCTTTGCCCGCAGAACTGATTATCCTCATGAGACAGTGTCCAAACTCCTCCAGGATCATTCTCTCTGCTTGGGCCTGAGGCTGGTGCGTGAGCTCTGCCTGTTTGGCCTGTTCCAGCAGACACTCACATGTCGCTTCCAGCACCTCCTGTGTGACAAAAGTATATGGCAGCCTGCAGGGAAAGAAAATAAGGCATTGGCTGAGAGAAAAAATTATCCTTCACATTCACCATTATCCATATCCAGAGGCGATGGCTCCTAATTAGTGGTTTGTGGACAAGGATGCTGTTTAAATGAACAGGGTTTCTACACTCATCCTGCAAATAAATCCAAATATTATAATTGGTGTAACAGGTGAAGCAGCATTACAATTATTATGTCACTGAAAACTACACCTTGTTTGTTGTCTAGATTTTTTTTAAATTTCTTCCATCTCTGATCTTACATCATCCAAACTAATTTCCCTAATTAGGTTTGAGGTCAGCTTTATAAAGATCATTCAAACATTTTGGTATCTCATCATTTTTTGTTCCAATCTGTGTTTTCAGACATGATTCACAACAAAACAACACATTTTCCAATTGTACGGTTTTTCTGGGATTTTCTTGACTGTAGAAACCCTGAGTAACACTTAATACACATGCCAAACAAACATGTCAACTAAAAAAATATTTAAAATGGTCACAGGTTAATAAACTGACACCACCTTTTTCTCTCAAAGATCTATTTCAACCAAATCTTTGGCTGATTTCTTAATTTGTTTTGTTCACAACAGATGGAAAATAGTAACGTAAATTGGTAAGAACTGTCATTTAAATATTTTCAAGTCTTATTCTTGAAAACCTTCCTATATCTTAATGTGGTTGTATTATCAAGTATTACCTCCCGCCTCCACTTGAAACAACGGGTGTGGTTCGCATGAGCAAGTCTGAGATCTGTGAAGACAGCTTGGTCTTTGCTGCAGTCTGTTGCTGTACTCGGACTTCTGCTGCATCAGCCAAGTGCATTAAAGTCTTTCTCTCTGGGCTCTCCTCAAAGTTCTTGCATCCGATGCACTTGCAAATAGACGAGCACATGATCCTGGCCTTCGATGTGACAGCAGAAAAGAGATTAGGGTATCAAGCAAGGTTCTGCACTGGCGGCAAACACTTTTGGGAGGGAGAACCCACCTCGTAGCACTCGCAGTAGTTCTTCAGACACCCCGACCGTTTACAGTTGCAGCCTTTGCTGTGTCGGCGGTCTGACTCACCCTCTTTGCCTTTACCGATTTTAGGCTTGAAAGCCTCTGGATTCCGGTCCAGACACGTCTATGAAAACAATCATTTTCATTTTCAGATTGCCTCCTCCGTCCAACACCTAGGAAATCTGGCCAATAACTCAACATAGAAACTGATGGTGGATCTCACCTTGATAGCTTTGAGCCGTTCTGTCTCGTGTTCAAGGTTATTGAAGCAGTTATTGCAGTTACAATTATTGCAGAACTCTCCATTTGCAAAGCAGTCACAATATCTGTAGAAAAAAAAAACCCACACCACTTTTTCAAAACTTTTTGGATTACCTAAAAAGAATACAACATTGTAAGACATGAATAGACTGGTCTCTGTCTGTTGTTATACTTACAGTTTCAGACACTGTGACTTTGTGCAGTTACATGGTTTTCTTGGCCTTGAGGTAGCCTCGGCAGTTGACAAGCTGTCAGCCAACGGACAGTGTTATTACATCAAAATGAAATCAAAGCTCTCACCTATCAATGTTGTTATAGTGTACACAATTACGGTTCTGCTTTAAAATAATATCAAATTTGATTAAAAATGCAGCAAATTCACATTTTTGATGAGGGTTTTGTAGTTTTCTTGTGTTTTACAATTTTTAAGGCTTGTATTTTGAAGAACAGAGAGGTACTGTTGG
This sequence comes from Brotula barbata, assembly GCA_900303265.1. Classification (NCBI taxonomy): domain Eukaryota; kingdom Metazoa; phylum Chordata; class Actinopteri; order Ophidiiformes; family Ophidiidae; genus Brotula; species Brotula barbata. The sequence continues at coordinate 206,400 of OMNV01000727.1, forward strand.
TACATGAATTACAGAATTATTGATTTGACATGATGCTGGGTGCCACTACTCAAGGAAGGAGAGGACCATCTTCTTTTGCAGCTGTTATCATTGCAATGTGTTTATAAACTCATACCTGCGCAAAGCAGGCTTGTTCGATATCAACAGGATAAGATCTCAGTTTTAAACGGGGTCAGTTCAGGAACTCCATACAACCATGGCCACTCTACAGAGCAGGCTATGAACATTCCTGTCTTCAAAACAATCTGAATAATTATAGTGCGTAATAATGAGTCTAGTCGCTTTCCCCAACTGCATATAAATTATGTATTAGTCTGAGATTTTATGCAAGCTGCACTTTTTTGTCCACCATGGGCGATACTGAAAAATTTGTTGGGCAATTCCAAAGGTTTAGTTGGCCCTAGGTGGATTACTCTGTGTATTTGTTGAACTGAAATAGGAAGAATGCAAATAAGAACATGATCATTTGGACACAATATATTTTGGCTGCAGTCGCAGTCTTGGCTTTTAATAATTTCACTAAATCCTTCATATGCTTCAAGGAGAAGCAACAGTGACAAATTGTGCTTTCTCTTGCCGTGGTTTCAACCAATCATAGACTTGCTGATCGTGTGTCTCTCTGTGTTTCTTCTGAGGTTTCCACCTGCTTCTCTCAGTTGCTAAAAAACAGGCAGTTTTCTCTCCAACAGCCACGAAATATCAGTCCAAAAGTCTGCATTCTCTTCCATAGTTTCATGGGCATGGTCAAACACACCAGACAGATCTTTCATTTGACAGCTGTTTGGTGCTACATCCACTCATCTGCACCTAAAAACATATGCTAGTAAATATGGCCCAAAGTCCATAAAATGTTGGACGAGGAAGGAGTATGAGACAAAATTGTGTGTGATGTTTGTAAACTACTGGATAACATTAGTTGGCTCTTTAATGGGACAAAGTTATAGTAATAATTTGGAAATCAAGATGAGGGAAATCCATTTGAGCTAGCGTCACTCCTTTATACAAATAGCAACAGCAAAACAAATAGTCTGCATGATTGGCCACAAATCATTTATAACTAGCAACTTGAGACTTAACAATGGGACATAACTTTTTTCTATTTTCTTTTTTTACACTATATGTATTTTATGACAAGCGTGGCTTGCAGGGAGCAGCAACTCTAATCTCTTCATCTTTGCGACAATGACAATAAACTCACGTGAAATGGTGGTGTGGGTCCTATTGACAGTGTCATTACAACTTCTTCCTGACAAGCCGTGTATCTCCTTACCCATTGAGTGGCAGCCTGGCCTGCGTCTGGATACCAGTAGAAGAAGAGAAAGAAGAGCTGCTGGCCAGTGTTACAAATGGTGACTGCTGGAGCTGGATGGGCGGAGAACACATGAATATCAGTGTTACCTCCAGAGCATAACATGAATCATTAACAATATACAACAAAACACCACCAACCTGAGTGACATATTGCGCGGGCACAACGGCGTAGCCCACATTCCCGCCCCCTGGTGCTGGTGCAAGGACGGTGCCTGGAGGGAGGTTTGTGAAATTGGGCTGGATCTGTGGCAGTGGAGTTGCAGGCATGATAAGGCGCTGCTGGGTCTGAGTGGTTGTTACTACCTGCGTTGCTGAAGTCAAGGGTTTTGGCACCACCTGGCAGGGAAAAACACTCAATGAGTCAATAGTACTAAGAATGTATCTCATGGAATAATGCATAGAATATGAAGAAAAACAAAATTGACTGTATGACAAAGTCACCTGTTTCATGGTCTGGGCTGGGACGATGGGGACAGACATCCTCACTGCTCCCGTACTGACTACCATGGGTTTAGCTATGGGAGAAAAGGCATCATTGTTGCCAAAGAAGACATTTCACGTCTGCCTTAATTCTGTCCTCTTAAAATACCATGAGTGGCTCATTGGGCCAGTCACCAGCCAAAGACAGTCAGACAGTGTTCATATCTCACCTGGCTGAATGGTGCTGGTGCTGGGACCACTGGGCTGGGCTGTGCCGCTAGCTGTGGTGGCTGTGACTAGACGAACATAGTGGAACCTGCTACCTGGAACCTGAATTTGCTGCACGTTGGGTTGCGTTGCCAGAGGGATGATGGTCTTGAACTGGGAGCCACCGACTCCTCCCACAGCCACAGACTGCACGGGTTTAATGTTCTGAAAATTTTCAAGACAAGAGAGGACCACAAATTTAAAAAAAATTATTAGTATTTTTTTTAGTAAAACTCAAGTGATGTTGAAGAGTGTCCAGCCAGCAAAATGACACTTGCTGACCTGACAAAGAAAAAAGCTTGGATCTGATCTTACCTGTGTTGTGGACTGGCTGGGGACCACCTTGACTGATGATGCAGACGTGGACTGTTGTACCGTGAGGATCTGCTGGCCGAGTGCTACATTAACAGGCAGTGCCACTGACTTCTGTGGGGCACTGGGGGTTGGGGAAGCCACCGATACCACAGTCACCTGACAAAGCCACACATGGCAAGGCAATGTTACTTACACAGCACAGTGGGTTTCGATCCTGGTCCTCGACAACCGCAGCACTGCATAGTTTCCATCTTTCTCTGCTCTTGGTGCACCTGATGCGCTAAATCAATGGTGTGACTGAATGACACTATTTTCCTGACGTTATAATCTAAGATCATTTTATTACCCTAATCGTCTCTTGTATGAATGACACATGAAGTAGTTGGAGTTGGATAAAGCTTTGTTATATTCCTCTCTCCAGCTGTGGGCAGGTAGTGCGTGTTTGTGTGTTATGGGAAGTTCATTTACTGAAGGGACGGGGTGGGATTTATGGGTTGTACACTTTCAAAATCCTGTTTACTCCCTGCTTGCGCCAACATTACCTACACCTGGCTCACTCTGTTTCTGGATCAATACACCGCCCCGTATTTGGTTCAGCACTAGTTTGGATCACGTTTACGCTAAACAAAATGCTCCAGAGTTTTATGATCGCTGTTGCGACTGTTTTAAGTAAGCAAAAGTAACTTGGCTGCTGATGTTTGTTTCACTGAAGTATCAAAAATATTTTTACAATAATAACTTTACAGAAGTATTGAAAATAAAATTGAAATAATGTCCAGTCCTATTCTGATTATCAAAATTATAATCTAAACACACGTCTTTAAAACTAAAAGGCGACCTAATCTTACATGAGGCAAAGCAGTTACTTCAATGACGTTTTTCAAACTTTCCATAACTATTCCCTATTGCTGGGAATATGTCTTGGCTGTGATTTTTGTCTGTCCAATTACAGTAAAGTGGTAGTTAACACTACACCTCCATCATATATTAAGTTTTCAAATATACAAACCACCATACTAAAAACTGGGAGAAACAGTATGTTGAAATTACCTTGCTGGGAGTCTTGAGGGGTGAAATGGCAATCTTCTTGCCGGTAATGCTTTGTATACCAGTGTTGTGGGATTCAGTGAGAGTAATGGTCCTTGGCGGAATCACTGGGGAATTCTGTGCTAGCACCCGACCTGACAGATGACACAAGATGGAAAGATGGAAGGAATAATCGTTAACTCTGGCTAAAATTGAATAATAATTTCTTACATAAGTTAATAAAACAACAGTCAGCAATGATCGCTGCCATATTGAAATGAAATGAATTTACCTGCAATAACAGGAGCTACTGATGTCTGAGTGTTTAGACTTTTGCTGTTAACCGTTTTTGTGATGATAAACTTGATCGGTGCGGCCGAGGATGCTGGTGTTTTCTTTGCAATCTGTGGAGATATTGAACAAACTGACAGCAGACTGCAAATGATTCTATCTCAAACTCTTTCTATTTATAATGCCGCTGGGACTGCCAGCTGATCTGTTTTGGTATGGTTATCCCCAGGTAGAATTCAGGAAGTGTATTGGGTATCTTGTGGAAAAACTGAGGTCTGTTGGCTGAAGCCATTGATGTATTCCATACAAGTGACTGTGTATAAATAAAGTGTACCTTGAGCCATTAAATGGCATACAAAACACTTGATTACAGAATATCTTCGGTATAGTTCATAATACAAAAAAGGATATATATATTAAGGATTGGATGTGAAACAAATAAGAAAAAAGAACCATTAGGTCTGTGTGTAAATTCTTAAATGGTCTATCTCTTGTTTATTGTGTATACAATTTTGGTACTATGTGTATAAATGTTAACTGACAGCTGAAGTAATTAATGTTTTCTAATGCTAAAGCCGTATTTATATTGCAAATATCTGCAAACACAAAAGTAGAACACACACAAATATGAAAACAGACCAGACTGGTGACAGTGCAGCACAACCTACATAAATGCTTACTTTGTTATCTGTTTGAGCAGTCATTTAACACTCTCGCTGTTGGTCGAGAACTTGGTACAAGTTAATGCAAATGGGTCATACCTGCACAGTCTTCAGCTGCTGGGCCTGTAATGTAGACACCTGGCTGGCAGCACTCCCCACCACTGGCTTCAGCTCAGACCTTCCTCCAATGGTCACGACCTTAAACTGTGGAGTCTGAGACTTGTTGTCTCCTGAAGCCTGGGCAACACCAGGCTTGCTGCCGGTATGAGGTAACTGCAGCACTATTGGTTGTCCTGACTTCCCTATTGTTGTGACCAAAAGTTTTTGTCCTTCCTGCTTGATGACCTGGGGTGAAGACTTTGAAGCTTCCGTAGCTTGAGATGATGCCACCTTGTTGAGGATGATCTGGTGGTTTGCCGCAGAGATGGTGAAGGGAGCGGAGAGCTTCTGTAATCCACCTGTGGAGACACTTGTGGCAGTCACACTGTCTGTAGTTTTTGTCATAGCCATGGAAGTGGCTAGTGCTGGTTTAAGGGTGAGAATGGATGATGGGGCACTGGATATTGAGACGGGAAGCTGAGCTCCAGAGCTGAAGCTGAGGGTAGAGTCTGTGGTGGTGGAGGTGGTCAGAGCCTGAGTGTGTTCTGTTAAGGAGGCATCAGAACTGAGGCGCAAATTTTCCTGAACCATCGGTGCATCCGTTTCCATAGGGACTGTTGAGTCATCATTAGTGTCTGTCTGGACTGCGGTGTCATCAGGCTGTGAGAGAGGCCCATCCTCAGTCACGATGGCCTCTGTATCCATGATCTCGTCAGGAAGGAGACTGTTGAGCTCTGGTGACACCACATCCATGCTTGCAAAGTCTCAGTGCTCTGTTAATGCTGAAATAACAATGTAATTATTTTTCAAGCAATTTCAGTATGACAATTAAACAGAAAATACAGTTACACAACAGACACTTACACCTCATCTGATCCAGACTTAAGTCTATTCACCTTTTTCATATGACAACAAGAGAATAACAAGAAAAGACACACAAACACATTAAAGTCTGTAGGCGATGCTGCTGGAAGCCATGCACAGTAAACTGGACAACTTTTTTCAGATTTGCTGAAGCAAATTGACAACTTTGGATGGAGTTGCTTGTCAATGCCTAATGAAGAGGACAGAAGAGATGCCATGCACATCAGTTCCTCGGCTTAGGGAAGCTGGCTACTACAAAGCTCAACACAGCCAGCCAGGAACAGAGATCCAACTGATACCGCAGGAGATCTAAATGTTCAATGAATCTCAATGGGTCAGCGAGCTCGGCAGAGGGAGATCTCCCAAGTTGGAATCCATGTGCTGTTTGGGAGCACATCGAAAAGCGCTGGCACTGCACTAACACTCTAACTTTTGAGAAAACGGTCAATTAAAAGCCACAGATGATTAATAAAAACTGTTTAAGGTACCACCACACAGAACAGCAATACTGTCAATTTTGTTCTTTTTCTGACTGACTCAAACGTTCACATCTCTCATGTCAAATTCATTAATATACTGTTCTCTTTAAGAGAGGAGGATAATCCCACTAATTATTGAAAAATTACTATAGAGCCTAAAGATGGTAGAGTTTGCCATACATGATTTCCCGTGGCACGCTGTTTCAACCGCATACTTGTGATTTCAATGAACACGCTTTAGAGCATCATTTGTCCGTCAGCAGAAAAACTGTCCACTTTTCTGCGAAGACAGTTTAGTAAAATTCCTGTGACATTTTCATTACATAAAATGATTTTAAATAAAATTTGATTTGAAATATTTAAGAGACCAGTCATCTATGTATTTTATATTCCATTCACAGTTCAGAAACATGCTCCATCTAATCTTTTTTTTTTATTACAAAGTTTGCTTAAATTGAATCAATTACACAATAAAATTATTCATCACTATATACACTGCTCCTGAAAAGCAATCAAAGTAATATAAGACAAGGCAAAACCGGCTAGCTAGTTAGCCGTTCATCTAAGTGAACTGTCCGAGTCCCGCCTCGGGTTGGCTGGGTTTATGACCGGCTGTAGAGCAGGTGGGGTACAGCTGAGACCCGTTCGCCTGCCAGTGATCCTGACAGAGCCTGACAGCTGATATGGGGTTAACTAGGCCGCACCGTATCTTTGTCCTGCCCCACACCATTAATCCACTGAAACGCACATATGGAACCCTACCCATCCCATACCACACACACACACACACACGCTGCGTACTGCTCCGATTCTTTCCACCCATCCAGACAGAAAACACCAGGAGAAACTGCGTGCTGTCCATCTCAATTATACACAAACAACCCCAGACCTGCTCTCTCTTAGGGCACAGAGTGGAAGAAAATGACAAGCCGATTTGTTGGCTGCGTTACTATTTCAGGCCGGGATTGCATTTCGAAAGATCCGCCATTTTTACATCGTCATCAGCTCAGTTAGCTCCCCGGCTAACGCTGAACGTGTGGAATGAGGGAATTCATTACATAGTTACTCATCTAAGCACATTTGGCTACAGAACAGAACAATCGCATGCAAAACGGAGCACAAAACACAAGAGTTGTTTCTCGTGCTTGCTATAACCTAGCTTTTTTAGCAAGTAGTAAAGACTTTTGACACACTCTTGCAACGTAAACAACATTAGCTCAATATTTTCCCATCACTTAGTATAACATTTCTAGTAAATTCCGATTAAACGCTAATATTTAACGAACGACAACTTCACTTTATTCTTTTTTTCAACAAATATGGGTATGGTTTAAATTAGCGTGGCCTAAACTGTTATAAATGACACAGCTTAAGGAAACATCAAGCAAATCAGATCCTACTTTTGCTCAGGTTAAAGCTCCGAACGATCAGACTTTTGGATAAGAAAAGCATCCGATTTCCAGACAGTTTGCAGAAGCAACTTGCCGTGGTGACAGAAAAGTAGCTGACTTGGCCCATCGTTAATCTTAAAACATCGCAAAACGCTCCAGGTATGATGCAGTAGTCGCTTTCCCGACGCATTCTTGATTATAAGCTAGCGTATGCGCCCCGTTGGCGAACGTAGTTGCAGCACTTCAAACGTTTCATGTGGCAACATTTTCACACCCTGTGTTTATACAAATATAACGTGGTCTCGGGAGAGTATTGCAAAACATCAACAGAGGAATACTCGGATCCTTGGGGCCGTTTTGTTCTACCTTGTTGCCAATCCTTACCCATGGTTGTTATCATAATCATCAGCCCAGCAGGCAGCACAACTGTACTAGCAAACTTGCTGAGCTTGCTAACCGGAGCTAGCTAGCACTACATTATATGCCAACATTAAACACACCCTTTACGCGTGGTGATTTCTACTTGGACGCAGTGTGGCGAGGCTTCTCACACACAAACACACTCTCGTGCTTACCAGAGTTTTCCCCACACAGGGGAAGGGAAGGCTTCCAGATAAAACGAGTAAAGGAAAAGGCGATTGTTCAAAATACCGCGCCGAGCGCCATTCCTCCTTGACATTTCACAACTCAGCCACGCCTTCCACCTTCTGCGTCACGTGTACGTCACATTTAAAGGTACAAGACAACTTTATGCTTATTTATTTACAGCGTGTGTTGAGACATGAGACGGAAGAGATGAACTTTATTGATGCCACACCGGGGAATTTTGCATGTCACAGCAGCCCAAAATTACAAGAAGAATAATTGTGACGAAATTTAAAGTAAAGACACAAATGAGAATAGAATGAGAATATAAGAGAATAATGTAGTTATTTAATTTATAAAGTCTCAATACATAAGGACGATTTGTAGATCTCCGAATAACAAATTAAATGTGATCCATCCGGGATATTTTGCTATCATTTTATTTTCTTTAACAACTGTTTAATTTTATTTTTTTTTACTCAAGAAATAATATAGTTGAACGATAATGGTTGTATAGCCTTCAAATGTAACAAAGCTAAAAGCACTTATAGCTTAACAGTGTGTCTAATGATCACCTGTTAAGATGAGTAAACTAAACAAAACAAGAGAGAATTCTTGATAACTAATAAGGAGACAGTTCATCCATCCATCCATACTACTTAACCATGCCAGAGTCACTGATGGCCTGCAGCCTAGCCCAAGGGTCATTGGGTGAAGGAGAGGTCATATCGCAGGGCTCCCCCATTCACACCTATGGATGATTTCAATATATCCATACTGCTTATTCATAATGGGGCTGGAGCCTATCCAAGTGATCCTTGGGTGAAAGTCAGTCTGGATACGTCAACAGTCTATCGCCGGTTTGATACATAGAGACAGACAACTCAATCACAGTCCCATTCATACCTATGGTCATTTTAATTACTCCAAGTTGCATGTCTTTGGAGGAGGCAGGAAACCTGAACACGACATGCAAACTCCACACAGAAAGGGCCAAGGTCAGACCGCAATGCAAAGCCACGACTCTCTGGCTGTGGGGCACAGTGTTGACCACCAAACCACAGAGAACAATATAGTGTTAGTAAAAAGAATTTGGATTAACTTTAAACAAATTAATTTTAAGTAATTCTCTTAACTCTGGATGTGTTGAATATAATTTTATACAGATCCCCATAGAATGCACATTAGTATTTTTGTCATTTTTGTAAACATTTGTCATTTCACTTGAATTTAAAAATAAAACTTTGAAAAGATAGACCCATTGGTCATTACCTCAGAGTTTAAGGGGTGAATTAAAAACAAATATAAATAATGTTCGGTTGTTTGGACTATCTTAAATTTTTACATTCTTGATATCAGAGCTCGACTTGATTTGCCATGGTATTCTTTTGCATATACATCAAATTAGGACATTGCTTCAAGAGTTCAGTGAAAACTACTTTGATAACGTCTCATTGAAATCACAAAATGTCACACACACAAAAGTATTTATAACCTGCCTATGCAGCAGATTGCTTTAAATTTACTGCTTGATTGCCATTTTATTGCATTGCATTATAATTTTACGCCATGACTAAATTCTTCAGTTGGCAAGGAAACGAGAGTCTATGATAACTTGATTAGAAGCATAGAGTAAGCGATTTTTACATGGCGCGAACAAGTATTAAGTCCTCATTAAAATATCAAGTTTCGGACAGTCCGCACACGACGTGTCACTGAACGCACCTGGGTGCGCTCCTTTAATAAACCGGAGCATACCGGAGGCGGCAACGGTAGAAACTTAAAAAAAGCAACTGCCAGCAGGCAGGAGTGGTGGATAAAGTACCTCGAAGTTAAACTTGAGTAGAAAAGTACGATTATCTTTTTAAAATTACTTATTGACAAGTAAAATTGAGCCCTGAATATTTGAGTGAAGGTCATTTAGATGCTCATTTCAATTTTACTTCAGTTTTAATTCATTTTATACCTACAATAACAACATACAGTAAGAACTGAAACAGAAACCGACTAACTAGAAACAGTTGTTGTAATTTTACCCAACGTTCAGCAAAAATCAAACCTTCTTTCTTTGTCGAGTGTTGAAAGCGTCACCTTTTTCAGAATTAATTATGTTTCGAGGAACAAAACTGTTTAAACAAGCGTAGCGAATACAAAGATTCTTTCTTTCTTTCTTTCTTTCTTTCTTTCTTTCTTTCTTTCTTTCTTTCTTTCTTTCTTTCTTTCTTTCTTTCATCCTTGGCACCGCCAGGGGGAGACACCTGCCGAGTTGAACCACTCACGGAGGGAGGAGCGGTACTCGAGCCAAACCGGAAACTGTTACGCTCTTGCCATAGCAGGAAACCGGTGTTGTTGACACTTCGGCACTGGCAATGGCGACCGAAGTGAGGTTAGAGCTCGCCCAGCTAATGAATTCTAGTGGCTCCCATAAAGATCTTGCTGCAAAGTAAGTGTGCATTGAAACATTCAATGTTTTAATGGTAATTATACGCATCCATATCTAACATGCTGACTTAACTAGCTAACATTAGCTTATCAGCTACGTTAGCTATACATTAGCCACCGTCGTTTCCTTCCAAAACAACCTACTGAGTATTACACATTTGTGAATACACACAATACCACGGAAAATACACCAATGTCAATGTTCAGTCTTTCTGCACTTCTCTAAAAATCAGTGACAGGAACAATAATGCACAAGGGACTTGAATGAATGTGGTACTTTTGACAAGTTGGTCATTCATAACATGTATGCTTTGCAGAGACGACTTGAACATGAGAATTTGTGAAGAAATGGGTTTTCAACTACAATTAAAATGATTTTGGGAATGACAAGGGTTGATTGAAATCTTATGAAGTGCCATTTTTGTGGCAGCAACAAGAATGCAAGAATTTGTTTTTGCATCTAAAGTTAAGCAATTGTAACTGAGAGTTCTGGAAGTTCCAGAGGAGAGCATCAGTTGTCACTGAACTACTTTAGCATCTACCCTTTTTGCCTCATTTGATTTTGATGAGATATTTGCTTCAGCGCTGTACTCCTGAAGAGACAGGGTTGAAATGAGTTTTGCTGTGTGCATTGTGTAAGTTTCCTACCTGTCTCTGGTTTTTGTCATGGACTGGTAGAATGCCCTAGTACCCAAACCCTAGCAATAACAAGAAATCTTGTTTGGACTCAGCTTTGCCAGTTCAAAATGAAAGTGTTTTTGTATCAAATTAGATGAAGATTGTATTGGATACAAACTAACAGCAACAGTTATGGTAAAAGCCCCAGCTGACTGTGCAGCCACCAGAACATTTGCTAAGGTCTCTGCTGGTTATGGAGCAAAGTTGTACCTAACTGAAATAATCAAATCAACACAACATACTTCTAAAATGTTTTCCAGATATCGACAGATTTTGGAGAAAGCCATTCAGTTCACAGATGCAGATCAACTGGAATCCCTAAAGGCCTTTGTTGAAGCAAGTATGATATGCCTGTATTAATTATCCTATTACCTTTTATTTAATCAAAGTACAGTGTATAAGGATAGTTATCTATGTACAACCCACCCCCTCTTTTTTCTTTTTTTACAGTGGTAAATGAAAACGTCAGTCTTGTCATCTCAAGGCAACTGCTTACTGACTTCTGTACACATCTACCTAACTTGCCTGACAGCACAGCTAAAGCAGTATATCACTTCACCTTGGAAAAGATTCAACCCAGGGTCATCTCCTTTGAGGAACAAGTTAGTGGCCATATACTCTCATAAAATAACTTTTCATTATTGATCAGTCATTGTCGATTATCGAAGTAGGGCTGAACAATATATTGCATTTTTATTGTTATTGCAAAAATTAATTAATGCAATATGCACATTGTATAGAACTGCAGTAAAGTTTTAATTCATGCAGCTCTTCTGTGGTTAGTTATGTAAAGTTTGCAGACACAAATTTAACTAGTCTGTTGTTCTACACATGCAGAATTTACAGTTGGAAATGTCTAGGTGTTGCGTTTCCTTAATGCTGGACTTTTCGTTTGATGTCTTCAGTTATCTCACATCACCATTTTTCTCCCCATTGTGCAGCCCTAATTCAAATTTAAAATGAATATTCACTACTTACGCTTCTTTATCACCTGCTTTATTCTTCAGGTAGCTTCAATCAGACAGCACTTAGCAACCATTTATGAAAAGGAGGGAGACTGGAGAAATGCTGCCCAGGTTTTAGTTGGTATTCCCCTGGAAACAGGACAGAAGTAAGCTACTGACACATTTATTTATTGACTGAGAAAGGCTCTTGTTCTTGTCTGTTTGTTTTTCTTTATATTTCTTTCTTAATATTATTTGTCAACTATAGGCAATACAATGTTGATTATAAGTTGGATACATACCTGAAAATAGCCCGTCTCTACTTGGAGGATGATGACCCTGTGCAGGCTGAAGCTTACATCAACAGAGCATCATTGCTTCAGAATGAGTCCTCTAATGAACAGCTGCAGATACACTACAAGGTATACGATCCCTTAATGATTTCATGGCCATGTGTCATCTATACCACGTGGCCCTTGGCTGTTTCAATTATTATATCTATAGAATGGTAAGGAAATAACCAGACAGTACTGATTACTTCATACTGTATTTCCCCTTAGGTCTGTTATGCCAGAGTCCTTGACTTCAGGAGGAAGTTCATTGAAGCTGCACAGAGGTATAACGAGTTGTCTTACAAGTCCATAGTGCATGAGAGTGAACGTCTGGAGGCCCTGAAGCATGCCCTCAACTGCACCATTTTGGCCTCTGCAGGTACTCGCAAGACTTACAAGTCAAATCATGTGTATTTATGAAGCAATAAACATACAATGAAGTGGCGACAAACAACAATTTCAAATAAATAAGATTAAAATTTTAAACATGAAAACACAGTGTAGGGGGGTGATACTGACAGGAAAAAAAACTTGTTCAATTTCAGCCAGGTTAAAATACTAAAGAATAAAAGGAGCCTTCAAACACAATTTTAAAACTGCATTATGGGAAAGGGCCCGCAACCGCAACTTAACTTATGAATGTGGGTTCAATAGAAGTTTATGGTTGAATGACCTAAGGCACCCACATTTGCTGTCAGAAAGATAGTTGACAAGACATGACATGGAGCAGCTACTTGTGCTCAGCGTTCATCAAGATTAGTGTTTTTTCTGAAGCGCCTCATATTTTATAATATTTCACATGAAGGTCAGCAGCGTTCCCGTATGCTGGCCACTCTCTTTAAGGATGAGCGCTGTCAGCAGCTGGCTGCCTACGGTATTCTGGAGAAGATGTACCTGGACCGCATCATCAGAGGCAACCAGCTACAGGAGTTTGCTGCCATGCTGATGCCTCACCAGAAGGCCACCACGGCAGACGGTGAGTCTGGATCAGTGATGTTTGCATGTTGCATCTGTTTAGTGGCTCTGGGGGTATGGCGGTTTTGAGAGTCATTTTAGAAGCGGGCAGTTGTGTTGTTATTCACAACCCTGCATGTTTACTGATTTCCATAGATTTCCCATGTTTTCCAGTGACTAGAGCTAGCTGAGAGCAACTCACTTGTTGTTATTGTCACAAAGAATGTCAAATACAATGACAACACCTGGTTAAGTGCCCATAAAAGGTCACCTGGCTATATGCAAAATAACTTAAAGCCAAAGGATGTTTTCGAGGGTATATGTTGACCATACAAGTTTGTGATACTTCGAGTTCTGTCCATGCTTACTTTTTTGTAATGATTTAGTTCACAACAACATTTGTTTTTAAAGTGGCTTTACGTACTGCTACACAGAAAGAAGTGTGTAATAGTTAAGGATTTTCATTGGAAAAGAGTGTAGTTGTTATTCTTCTTAGTAAAGTCATTTATTGAACCTCACTTCTGGTCAGTGTTTTGAAAATTGTTAGTTTGTGGGATGGATCATAGAATTTTTACAGTATTGTGGTTTATAAGTTGTGTGTTCTATGTCTAGGCTCCAGCATCCTCGACAGAGCTGTGATTGAACATAACCTCCTTTCTGCAAGTAAACTGTACAACAACATTACTTTTGAAGAACTTGGGGCACTGTTGGAAATTCCCCCTGCAAAGGTGAACACAGAGCTAAACACTGTGCTGTTTTTAGTATCTCCCCAAAATAACATTGCTGCTTGAATGTGTAAACATTTCACTTGCATTTTTAGATATTAGCTGCTGTCTTATTAAAATAAATGCTTCGACAGGGTTCAAAGTTACGCCATTGTTGTACATGGATAGAACAGGATATGACTGGACAGAAACATGCAATCGTTTTTGTCTTTAGGCAGAGAAGATTGCCTCCCAGATGATCACCGAAGGACGCATGAATGGTTTCATCGACCAGATTGATGGCATCGTACACTTTGAGAGTGAGTGGCCACAGCCTGTCTTATTCGTATAAATTTGATTGGATGGAACCACAGAACCAAAAATGTTATATAAATGCAACACATCACTTACCACATTTGCTGGCCAATTTCTTGGCCAGTAAAATATATCAGGGCTGTCAATTCTCGTGGATAATAATCTGTAATTTACAGCGTGAATTATTATACCATTGCCACACTGTAATTGTAAGAGAATGTGGTGCACCATTGTAACCACAGCCATCTGGTGGCTAAGCTAGTTTTTGTTTTCTGTGAGTCGAGCAGGTGGTTAAAATAAGCTGCGTGATGTCATCCTGTGTACAGTTTATGTGCATAGTTAGCAAGCCAAAAATGTTCAGCTTTGTCCAGTTGAGCGCAGGCTCCTGAAGCAGTGAAATTAAGAACACATACAGGAGACTTACACTCATACTCAATGGCAGGGAAAGGTTTTACACAACAAATCAAAATGACATCAAGAAATATTTTTGCTCAATATGATCATGTCTTATACTAGTCTTTTTAATTTCTCATGTTTATATTTCTCACAGCTCGCGAACCTCTTCCAACTTGGGACAAACAGATCCAGTCTCTTTGTTTCCAAGTGAACAACCTTTTAGAAAAGATCCGCCAAGCTGCTCCGGAATGGGCTGCACAGGCTATGGAAGCCCAGATGACCCAGTAAACACTTCACAAGCAATTCCCTGAACTGCTCCATTGGCCAAGCCCCCCCTTAACCTGAGGATCTGTTTTCTGCTCAAAAAAAAAACACCACTTCAGTGAATGGAAGCAAAAAAAGTAAAGAAAACCGATTCAGATTTTTCACTTTTTTGATCGCATGGAACACGGTACAGATCAATGTCTGGCCAGGATACAACCACAGCAGTGCTATAATGTAATCTGGTGATGTTGTGTCATGTTATGTGCTGTACCTCCTGGGGCCTATAGCATGTTATCAGTTTGCATATGATTATTTCACGTGAGAGTATTTCTCTGCCAATCTATTTAAAATTTTGTGTAACCACATAAGCTCATGTTAGTTTGGCATAACTACACACTTTTTCTGTGAAGTGTTTTTTTTTTGTTGCTTCATGTAAACTTCACTTAGGAAACAAGTTTATTCAGAGTGGAATAAATTTTGAAGGTGAATCAAAAGCATTGATTGTCAGCAACATATTTTCTGTATAAAAATGTATAATCACACAGATGTCTCTGAGAACACACAACAATAAAACAACAATACAAAATTAGTCAGCAAAAAAGTAAAAACACAGCGGAGGTAATTGCATTGTGAAAGGTCGTAAGAAGAGGTGTGGTGACTTGAAGAGTTGAACGGAATTAGCGTCTCTGATTATGAGAGGAATCTGAATCTGAAGGTAGGAAGTTCTGTAGAAGAATACTCTACACCAGCACAGGCATTACTGGTGCTTTATCTGATGAGCTCACACAGGTGCACTCCACACTGAGGACTGTCTAAACTGGTCTATTCCATCCTGCATGTGCTACAATACAAACCACACTTGGAGTGGTATTCACAGATAAAGATTTGTTTCACATTTGCATTTCAACATGTAAACTAACCGAAAAAAAAAGATATTTAAAGAAAAGTAATTTAAACTAAGTCAAGCCACATGCCCTTTGTTGCGATTTTTTTTCCAGATAAGGCAGCTATTAGTCGCTTTTGTTAATAGATCAAAATCAATTTCTATTTTACTGCCCCACTTGTTCTTGTTCATAAATAAGTGTTGGAACATATAATCCTCCAAATAAACCCCTCCTTTGTACTCAGCACTTTTGTTCCATGGTCCCATAAATAAAAGTTATTGCCTCCAAATAAACAAGTGCAAAACCACACAGACAAACACGAAAGAGCTGATCAGTTGGTTTGAAAGTCCAAACTGTCAAATGTTTTATATCTAGCCTTTTCATTAAGCTTCACACCATTCAGTTAATATAACTTCATTTTGTCGACAACATATTTTTATGAGCCTGAACCGTGGCTTCATAGTCACTAATCTGTTATTTGAGATTTGTAATCCATTGCTAGGATAATGAAGGAAGGGCAACAGCAACAATAGGGTAATAATGATCTCACTGCTTAGTGTTTGAACAAAGACTTTCCTATGCCATTTCCAGATTGCTATGAGAAAGAACTGACACGCGCTTCTGTGGAAATTTGCAGTTCTAAGTAAGTGTATTGTTTATAACATTTGAGATGTGGCAGTGTAATACAGTGCACGATAAGAATGCGAAGATATGAAACTGCTCCCACCCAAAATTCCATTCTCTTGCTTCATTGCGAGTCTTCTTGAATCATCAGCTGCTGAACGTAGTTCTCCAACTTTTTGCTGCTTCAAAATGTGTTTTGTGTTTGTGTTTTGTCAGGCAATCACTTTCTGGCTTATAAAAATTTATGATGTCATTTAAGACGTGGATGTATTAGTAAAACCCTTTCAAGGACTTTTGGATTTAGCTGATTAAGGCTTTGAAACGATATCGATGGACACATTATATCATTCAGTTTTAATCAACTGTAATTTCAGCAAAATTTCAACATCTACTCTGTTGATGTGGTTTAAATTGTTAAACTAGAGCAATGACAGTACAATTTTCCAACAGATACAGTAGATTTAGTTCTCTATCACAATAACATGAAGCATCACACAAATGATAGTGAACAATGATAGATTGGGGGATTCAACATATGTCCTTTTGTAAACATGTGGACATCTTTATCAGAACAGTGGTTGCAAATGCAGCTGCTTCATTAATACAGCAATCCGGGAGATTTACAACCTCTCAAGAGTCCGGACAGCCTCTAGAAGCAACAAAACATTATTTTAGAATTTCAATAAATACACCAGCACCATGAAAGATTATTATCCGTTACAAGTTACCCATTCAGAAAATGCCTTGTTCCTTCCTGCGATCAATATCTCTCTTGAGCTGACAGGTGGCACAGATCGGACAAAATGCGTACGCCACATAATCACTGCACAATGATCCCTGGAATGAAAAGCAGTTATTCTTGGGAGGTGCAGGCCCAGTGTGACACATTTCATCAGCACTTTATAACGTCAACAGAATAGTTTCTCTTAGGTCAATGACACTGATCTGAATCAGAGTCACAGAGTTTGCCAAATACAACAAACTTTCCTACATCTGCTGACAACTTAAGGGATGACTCTAGCTCTGTAAATATAAGCACTGTAAAATACTCAGTTACCACTTTATTAGTTCCGCATGCACAGTTTCCCGTTAGCAATAACTACAGCACAGAGATGCCTTTGATGATAACGCCTGTTAATGTGGTGGCAATAGAAACGCTGGTTAATGAATTGCTATTTGACCTCACCTTTAGTGGAAAATTCAGCGTTATCTTATAGATTTTATACTGGCACATTGGTAAGCCATTGATGAGTTAGTGTGCCGTGTTCAAAATGCATTTTTAAAAAATCTCCTATTTTCTAGGAAATCCACCCATCAATCTCAGTTGTCCTTAATTTTTTTATGCTATAGTAATTTTAATTTCCTTGTAGATATGTTTGCTATCATTTTACAAAGATTTCCCCCGATTGCATCCCGATTTGTTGGACTTTTTACCAGAACTTGGAGACAAGATAAGACTTATTGGTGGCTACAAAAGCATTTAAGATGTTAAAGCTCCTCCTTAGTGTACATATAATATAGTACAGTATATAACATCCATAAGCCCTGGCAGACTTTGCCTGGCAGAGTGTTCTGTGTGCTAACTTGCTCTCTGATATGTTGGCCCTAATTGCTTCCAATACCACGTGCTACCCCAATTTTTTGTCTCTTTTTAATTTACTGGCTCCCCAACCACTGGCTCTGAAATCACACCCTGCCGTAACAGGAGAGGGGATCTTTCTCCGAGTTGCTCCTGCTGAAGTTTCTGTTCCATTCATTCCCCTTATACATTATGTTTGTCATCTCAGTGAGCTTTGGCTTGGGATGGGCACTACTATTAAGCCATCTGTGACGTTGGACGTGACATTGGACTTTATGAATAAACTGAACTTGGCAGTGCAACATCATCATTAATGCAGCCTCTATGACCCACATAGAGGACAGGACAGTCGTACAGGATTTATTGCAGCACTGTTAGATTAGACAGGTGAGGTGGGGAATTTGATAAGATGAAAATTGGAAGCATTCGCTTTCGTTTGGAAAAATGCCACGGACATTTTCACATTTCTAACCAAAATTGAATTGAGTATACTAAGTGGAAAAGGCATTTCAAATATTTTTCTAAAATCCATTACAATTACTATTTTAAGTTATGGTATTTTAAAATTTCTCTTAATTCTTTTTATTCTGTCAAGTTTTATTGTGTTAATAGTGCTATTTGGTATCTGGGGCTCCTTAGAATATATATCTAGTATATAAACTAGAACCCTAGTGTTTATGAAGCTGGACCCATTGGTGTTTACCGTAGAGTTTATTACGACAATAAGGAATAAAGAAGTTCTACTCACTCGGATGTTGTATCGGGTCCTGTAGACGCTGCGTAAGGACATGTGGAAGCCACACAGGCAGCACTCATCCATGTCCCCGGCGGTGGAGCAGGCCATACATGGGAAGCAAAGCAGACCATAGCAGCCTAAAGGCAGAGGGAGGAGAAATCAAACAAATATTTGCATTAGTAAAAACTCTATATGCTCTGCAGGTGTAGATGTGGCATGATTGTGTAAAAAGATACATTTCTCAGTAAAGAAAAGCATTTTTACAGGTTCCACAGTCGCTGCAGAAATCACACAGGCCTGTCTGGAAGTCAGAGGGAGCGTATGCGCCTGGTTGGTTGGTCACAGCCATTATTGGGATAAAGGATTCTCTGCAAGAGGAGAAAGAGTTTTTGTCTTCAGTCACTGATGTTGGTTCTTGTCACCAATCTTTAGCCTGATACTGAAGAGTTGTACATGATTCTCAGATTGCTTTTTTTTGTCTATGTATGTTGTCTATCTTTCATAACATAGATAACTACAGTACACATTACTCATCTCTTAAAGATCAAACGTTGTGGAGAGAGAACATAAGTTATCTGTTTGGGGTTTCCAGTCAAGCCGTCATTACGAGGTAAATCTTACCAGATGCTTGTAGAGTTGAAGGACGGTGAAGCTGACAGGACACTCCTGGACAACAGATTGAGACTGGAGACTGTGACTGCTTTTTATAATACCTCCCAGCGGTTACTGTAACTATCATATAACTTATCATCACATGCAATTTTATTGTGCATGGCTATTCAAAGCAAACGACTCACTCAACACACCTACACCAAGCTGATAATACGGCGATAAACCTTAATGACGATGTACATTTTGATTATATGAATACAGATTAAATTCCATTGAGTTCCGGTGACTCTAAAATAAATTTACATCCACGATTCATCTTACTGAGTTATGCAGCAACACAACATTTTACTGGATTTTACTGATGTGTGACATCAATGGTCGTGATAAAATGAGTATACGTGTGTTAACTCTATTTATCAACTGGACAATCATTTTGGAACTCAGGATGAAAGGGATTAAAAGATCTTTGTCAGTCCTTTGTAATTTTTATGTTACAGACTTAAAGTGAGTTATATACATATGTATATATTATCTGTTTTATCTGAGAAGTGAATCCTTTTGTCTGCAGTAGATGAATGTGTTCACAGAGCACAAACATGGTCAGTGTCAGTACCGAAGTGCCTTCGGAAAGCATTCAGAGCCCTTCACATTTTCCACCTTTTCTATTGTTATGACTTTATTCAAAAGTGGTTGCTCACAATAACCCATAACGACAGAGCAACAGGTCTTCTAAAATTCCTGTAAATTTTATGAAAATAAATAACTGATGTATCATATTGACATCAGTATTCAGACCCAGATCCAGCAGTGATTGTAGCTTTGAGTCTTCTTGGGTTGACGCTCCAACCTTGGCACACTTGGATTTGGGGAGTTTCTGCTTTTCTTGTCTGCAGATCCCCTCAAGCTCCATCAGGTTGGATGGGAGCTGTCAGTGAACAGATATTTCCAGGTCTTTCCAGAGATCCATCGGGTTCAAGTCCAGGCTCTGGCTGGGCCACTCAAGGACATTCACAGATTTATCCCAAAGACATTCCTGCATTGTCTTGGCTTTGTGCACAGGGTCGTTGTTCTGTTGGAAGGTGAACCTTCACCCCAGTCAGAGGTTCTGAGGGCTCTGGAGGGGGTTTTTGTCAGGCATCTTTTATCATTCCAAAATACTTCTATTTAAGAATAATGGAGGCTTGCATCATGTGTTCTTGGGGACCTTGAATGCTGGAGACGTTTTTGTGTATCCTTTGTCAAATCTGTACATCGACACAATCCTGTCTCCGAGCTGTATGGACAATTCCTCCGAACTCACGGCTTTGTTTTAGCTTTGATGTGTGCTGTAAACTCTGGCACCTTATATAGATACTTATATAGTATACATTTTTGTCGTTGTTAAAGTGTTATAGTGAAGGCTCGGAATACTTTCATGCAATATTTCAGTGTAGTTCATTTTTTAATACATTTTCTAACATTTCTCAAACTCAGTTTTTGCTTTGTAATCATGGGGATTGATAAGAGAAAAAAAGAATTCCAACCATTATGATATAAATCACTGTATTTCTGGGTAGCAGAAAAAAAATCAACATATGTGACACAAATGAATACAATACCCAGTCTAAAAGAGGAATGTAATTTGTTATAATGTCATTATTAAATGTCATTCTTTCCTGAGAATGATGAGGAATACACATGAAATGGAAAGTTACAAATTCTTGCTATACTCTTTGACAACACAGGGTGTCGCTGCTCCCTGCAAACTAGTTGAGAGTAGTGTGTAATGACGACCTGAGCTGTAATGATATAGGTTACTATATAATGAGCAGCTGTAACTCAAGCTCTGGAATAAGCATGATTTTCAATTTCCTACAGACTAAAGATAGACGTGGGCTAAATTACACACAAATACATTCGGCGTCCGTTATCCTCCACTGCACAGCAGACCCCCAACGTACTCTACGAGTCCATTAATGGAGGCAGCAGGCCCTACAGCATTATCATCTCAATACTGACAAGAGTAATGACTTATTTTACACACACTGGATACTAAATTCAGTTAGGACCAGCTTTAGTAATCTGGGGTCAGTTTTACGCACATAAAACATAAACAACACATAAGCACACTGAAAATAATTGAAAAATATATGCAGTGTATGACATTAAATGCAAAATTTGAAACAAAGAATGACATATTTACAAGAAGAACGTTCACAAGAAAATATTTATGTTTCTTTCTCATAAATTCCGAAGCAATCAGTCCGAGCAATTAGTGCTACAGGGAGGTCTTCAAACTGCTTATTTTCTGTTGTTGAATCTAATGTTAATCTCAGTGAAATAACAAGGCAAAGCAAGCAAAAGAGTCAAATATTACATATCAAAACCAGAGCTGACTCTTCATGCAGTCCAACATCTTTATTTTGATTCTACCTCAGTTGAATGCATAACCAGTCTGCTCCTGATGTGACCATGTCAAATCTTAGCTCAGCTCTTAAAGCAAGAATGACGAAGATAAGGAGAATCTATCCATCTGAAGTGGAGAAACACAGAGGGAGAAAAGAACAAACACAACAAGTTCACCTCAGTTAAAATTTTATTCATGGAAACATATGTCCCCATCTCCAACTCATACATACACACACACACACACGCAGAGCTCAAGCGTGTGTTATTACAGGCCAGCAGTGATAGACATGCGCACAGCTGATCATGGATGGAAGCACATCTGCACTGACGTCACCCCGGGGCTGAAAAAGCTGCCAATTTGAAGCTGTCCTGGCTGGGACAGAGCCGGTCTCTGCACTGTAGTGAGAGGGAGCAGCTTCTAGCCAACTTTGACTGCTGTTTGCATGCACTTTCTCAAAGTAGTCTGCGGCCGCTCGCAGAAAAAAGAAACCCTCCGCAGCCTCAGCTAACTTTTTAAGCCCTCTATGCCATCTCACCGACTATAGATAATAAAGAGGAGCAAATAGGCTGAAAGTAGAGTGGCTGCTGCTGCTGCTGCTGCTGCTGCTGCTGCTGCTGGAGCATGAAGTCCGACACTTTGAAAGCTGAGTGAATGCTTTTTTGTTGTTTTTCTAAGTAAGACAATGTGCAGTGTGAGATATCGCTCGTGTGTGTTCTCCGAAAGAGAGAATCATCTGGCAGTTCAGCGAAGTCTGAGGATGGCAGAGCCCAAAAGGACATGAAAGGAGGAGAGGAGAGGTTTGTTTGCAGAACTTCAGAGCGGCTCAACTCGTTTGTCTTGACTTCTCCATGCACAGTTGGACTGGAGCTGACATGAAGATGAGCAAGGTAACTATGACTGTACACAATTTTTAGCCCGTGCGTCTTGTGCGTAAAATCTCTGTGCGTAAAAATAGTGCTGTGTATTGCATTGAAAGTTACGCGTCGGTGAAGCGCCGCTCTCTCCACATCTGCACGATCACGAAAACCAATTCCACACTCGAGCACATTTCGCACCGAACCCAGACGCTTTGCGGTGATGTCATGCGGTTTGTTTTGATTTGCAGAGCCGTTCGAGGAGTCCACGGTTGCGTTTGAGGTACCGGTGTAATGCTCACGGGCCGGTTGCCAACTCGTCTGGGTCAGAGTGGCCAAGTAGGTAGCGCTGCAGTCTGGAGCGGTGGAGCTAAAAAGCACAAGTTGAAAAAAAAAAGAAAAGAAAACTCCACGTCTGTCATCCTCCTTTAGGGGTCTGTAGCTCAAAATCACAACTTTTCTATTTATCGCATACCCACGCGCAATCCCTCCAACCTGCGTGGATCCTCCGGGGCTTTCAGGTCGAGTTTACGCACGCCGGGATGAAGTGCGTCAGTGCATGAGTAAAACAGTGGTGGAATTGTATCATCTTGACTAGTCAGCACATTTGGGTGCGAAATTTATTCCTTAAATTTATTGCAAAATACACCTAAGACACCTCCTTTTATTGTTATTTGTTATACATTTCCAGAAACTCAGCATTGTTCATTTCACCTTGTTCTTGTGCAGTGGTGAGTCAGAGCCACGAATCCAAATCCAACATGATGAAACAACTGTTGTGAATCACAAGAAGTGGTTACTTCAAAAAGTCACCCTAACCTCCTGAGTGATTCCCTCACAGGAATGCAGATGGATTGGCCGAGACAAGTTTCCAATATAGAGCTTCCTCTTTGGAGTTACACCTGAAGTGACTTGGCTGATGGATTACCGTGTTACCTGTGAGCTGCTGACATGAATGTAGAGGCCAGTGAGATGTGGAAGATGTGCTGCTGGCTTTCGGGAGAAATCTGAGACCTGGATGAGCTTTTTGGAGCACAGTGAGAACAATTCACAGTGAAGCCGAGAAAGCATGGACTTGTTGGTATGGTGTGGCGGCAGACGGATTTTGTGCTTTTAGCCTGTTTGTAGCACCCTCTACCCCCCCCTCCAACCCATGTCAGATCTTTCCCTGAATTATGGAAATTTTGTGGAAGACGCTGACTTGGACACTGAGCCTGGTGGTGATGGCTGCCTCAGAATTTGAAAGCATCAACAGACGCTCACACAACTCTCAAGGTATGAACGGTGTCCACAGGTTACCAGGCAGGAGTGTGGTTAAGGATAGATGATTTTGATTGGATGAATGTCATCTCTCCTCTCCTCTCCTCTCCTCTCCTCTCCTCTCCTCTCCTCTTCTCTGTAAAAGAGGAGTTCCTGTCCTACCTGCAGCACTACCAGTTGACTGTTCCAGTGCGGGTTGATGAGAATGGAGAGTTTCTGAGCTACACTGTGAAGCACCACCGACCTGGCCGACGGAGACGGGGTGCAGAGGAGCCCACAGCCGGACCGCTGCTCACCTTACAGCCGGACCCCCCAGAGTCTCGGCTGTACTACCAACTGTCAGCCTACGGAAAGCACTTTCATTTAAACCTGACTCTCAATGCCAACCTGGTGTCCAAACATTTTACGGTGGAGTACTGGGGCAGAGAAGGGATGGAGTGGCGTCACGACGTGGCAGATAACTGTCACTATGTTGGATTCTTGCAAAATCAGCACAGCACGACCAGAGTGGCACTCAGCAACTGCAAGGGCCTGGTGAGTACAAAGGATGTTTTTTTTTTGGTTATTGCTGACGCTCTGCCTGGCCTTTGAGCCACAAAGAGGTAACACCCTGCTTACCTCAGGCAAAGCCCTGACACTAATGTCAGATAAGTAGTATATCTCTAGCTGGTGCTGCTCTTATGTCAGCCAATCTTTCAGACCCAGTGCCAAAGGATTAGAACAATCGTAGTTTGCTTAACACAGTTTTGGCTTCTGTCCACTTGGCACGCTGAGTCTGCAGGCAACTCGGAATGAGGCAATGCTCACGAAGAAAAATCACATCACCAGAGCTTCCACATCTCACTGGACGATTAGCGATAAGCACAAGGGCTTTATTTCCATTAGTACATTAAATATCACATTATATAATTCAAAGCGACTCCTTCCAAACTGCAAAGCTCCAGTAACTGAGGTCAGATTTCACTGCTGGATTCTTCTT
This sequence comes from Brotula barbata, assembly GCA_900303265.1. Lineage (NCBI taxonomy): Eukaryota > Metazoa > Chordata > Actinopteri > Ophidiiformes > Ophidiidae > Brotula > Brotula barbata. The sequence continues at coordinate 231,056 of OMNV01000727.1, forward strand.
GCGGTGTGAAATCTAAGACATGTTAACATTCTCTGAACAAGGTAGTCATGGATTTTGGCAATAAATCTTCATAGTAGATATTATTGCTTGATTTAATTTTCTGTTTTAAAGCCGTCTGCTTAAAATTAAACATGCAAATACTAACAAGGCCTCCAATTATTATGTCTAACTCTTAGCCCTCAGGATCTCTGCCATAAACTTTATGACTGTCCAGGTTCTATTTGTTAATCAAGAAATTGGAAGAAATGTGAAAGCTGTTATTCCTCATCCCCTCGGAGTAACTCTAAAGAAGGAAAAGTCCCTGTTTCTTATTGGCAAATGTAATCATTTGGATAAAAACATCTATTACCCTTGTTGTAGCCAAATGTGTTGGCAGGGCCTAAGCGCAGTATCATAAATTGAATTAGTGTTTGCCCTTTTTTCTAACAGCACCAAAAATGGACAAAACTGCGTCTCTGAAACACAATGAAATCTTTACACCACACGCCATTAAAGCCCACATCAAATATGTCTTTATTATCCGCTACGCCAGTGTGAAATGTGGTTAATTGCTTTCATTCTAGGTTTTACAGAGCCGAGCAATTGTGCCAGTGTTTTTTTTTCTACAGCCATCCGAAAGGACTTTTTTGTTTTGTGTTACTCTGGGGGTGATGAGGGGCAGAGGGCTGTGTTCTTTGGTTGAAGTCCCAGTGATTATGATGTTGTTCTTGATGTAATTGCTTGTTTTAACATGATTTATCAATCTGTTGGATGATCTTATTTCTAACTGCAGACTAGAGAAATGTGAATTGTATGTGCTTAATTATGACCTCGCCAAGGAACAGACTATTGCAAAATATATGTCAAGCATGAAAGTGCTCAGAAAAGCCAGATGCACAAAAAATATGTGGATTATTACGGGATGTTACTGGGCATTTATGTATAACCTGTATCTCTTATGGATCTTTCCCTCCCACCAACAAGCATGGCGTCATAACAACGGAGGAAGAGCAGTATTTAATAGAGCCATTAAAGAACATATCCTCCACAACCTCCAGTGAATGGAACCTGGAAGAAGCACAGCAACATGTTATTTATAAAATGTCTGCCATTCCCTCACCACAAGAGCATAGCCAGGAGTTCAGCTGTGGCATTTCAGGTTGGTGAACCTCCATCTGGGTTGGACTCTATGTGGGTGGAACTGACGTAAAGGAATAACTATACATAGCAGGTTAGAGGAAGTGCTGGTTTGGTTCTAGGCCCAGGTTCTGCTAGTCATGACCAGGCCTCTTGTGTGCTATAGTTGCTCCTGGCCTGGACACCTTTCAACCTGTGAGCGAAAGCCTCGCTCCAACTTTCATAAAAGGGCAATGTGTGCTTCACTTTTTGACTGCATCTAAATTATGGCAGTCTTATATACGTGTTTATCCTATAGTCACATCTAACTTAAGCTCAGACAACTTGCTTCTATGGCACGCTGTCGTCTGAGATATGACCGAATTGGAAAAGGAACCAGGTGGATATTTAGGTATTTGGGCCAAGGTCTTATAAGAAACAGCAAAGGCTGTCATCACCAGGAAGCTTGCATGCCCTAACACGTATCATGCTATAGCTTTTTCCCAGAGCATCTGGGTCATAAAGCAAGGCTTTAGCTGCAAGGTTCAAAGGGCCAGATTCCCAGTGTGCATCTGTCATACACAACACCTATGCTCCACATAGATAGTATCTAATGATTCCTCGATTGCTTATATCTCACAGTGCATCAAGGCGTTCTTGTCTTTGTCTGACTTTTTTTCACAGACCTCATTAAAAGCCAATTCAGCACCCCGTCTGCGGTCCACTCGTCCCCTGCAACCCAAAACAACAGGGAGCAGACAAACAGCACCCACAGACAGAGGCGCTCTGTCAGCACCGAGCGCTTTGTGGAGACCCTCGTGGTTGCCGATAAGATGATGGTCGGTTACCATGGCCGCAAAGACATTGAGCACTACATCTTGTCTGTAATGAATATTGTAAGTTTGATCCTTCTTTGTGGTTGCTTTTTGTTTTTTTTTTGTTAAAGCTTGCACAGTCAAAAAAAATTGCCATAGCAGAAGATGATGAAGATTTTACAACGAATGGACAAAATTTGTCTGACTTTGTGCCTTTTCTTCTTTTCTGGAGGTCAGGTTGCCAAACTTTACCGTGATGCCAGTCTAGGAAATGTTGTGAACATAATTGTGACCCGTTTGATTGTTCTGACAGAAGATCAGGTGAGTAAAAAAAAAAAAGCCTCTGTCTATTTTAGTAGCAACATCTGTAACCATTTCCCATTAAAGCACATTTGGTAATTGAAAATATCGATGTTACATCCGTGCAGCACGACCCACACCTGTAGTAAATGTAGAACTAATATTCTTGGCGTGTGTGAGGACCTCTTCAAATGAAAGAGCCTGCAGTGGAGATGTGCTCAGACATCTTCCCTCAGGGAGTCGAGTGAAGACTTATGCATACACCGTACATGCATATGTATGAGTGATGGGAGAAACAGAGTGTGTGCAGCATCTGTTTTTCTGCAGGTTAATAAACGCTCCTTACTCAGGACTGGAGAATACAAATATGAAAATGTTCTGTGGAAAACGAAACCACACCGAGATCTACCATATAACGACGTAATGATATAATGTCAATGCAACTTTTTCTGTCTGAAGTATCAGCAGTGGGCTGTTAATGGTTTTTATAGTGTAGTTAATCGGGGAATTTGCGTTACATTTACACGCCATCTATATTCTGGTGTTTCTCTATAGAGCAATTAAGGCAAAAATGTGGAGTAAGCAATATAGATGGATGGAGATGATAGGATTCCATTATTTGTTTGAATACACACAACCCATTGTTAGGTTTGCTTTCAGAAAGAAAGAACAAAATGCTTGTACTTCATGGATTTAGATCATGACCTATCTGATCATAGTGTTTACATGACCTTTGAAGAATGGACCCCACCACGAAACGTTACGAGTCATAAAAGTTTTCACCCTTTGTTGACTCATCTCATTTCCACGTATTCAACTTGTACTGTCCCTATGTATCCCAGGTCTCCTGCTCTCCACTGCTCCTCTGTCCCATATTCCTCTGTAACCAACACTGTATGTTGTCCCGTATTACTACATGTGTTGTGTGTTGTTTTACAGCCTAGCCTGGAGATAAACCATCACGCTGACAAGTCTCTAGACAGTTTCTGTAAGTGGCAGAAATCCATCCTGTCTCATCATGGAGATGGCAACAGCATTCCAGAAAATGGGATGGCTCATCATGACAACGCTGTTTTAATCACACGGTAAGGCCTGCATTTGGTACTATGGACTATGGACCGCATTGTGCTCATGCTAGTATAATGATGCAGCATCAATTCATGTATCTCACACAGTATAAGAGATGGTTCAAGCTGTTGAAGAGGAAGAAGCAGCAATCAATCAAATAGGTTCAGATAGGTTGCATTTCCAACGTTGCAGCAAAAGGAATTTCATTATCTGGATGCGTTTTCCGGATAATGCACTCTGATAGGATCATGTTTAAATGCAATGTGTACAATGTGGACACATTCAGGGAATAAAATCCACCCACAAGTTGAAATCATTCACAGCTTTGCTCTCTCTCACAAAGTTATGCGAGTGGGTCTGGTGAAATGCCAAATGTTCCCAAAGATACCAAATATATTATCATGCATTACAGGGAAATCTGTATAAATGATACTCAACAGAATTAAGAGAATTAGACATGTCTTCACTTGAGTTACAACAATAGATCTTTGGAGTTTTCTAGTTTTCAAGAAATTACTAGGTTTTTAATCGTTTTCTGCATCTTAAACTGAATTATATATAATGTCAAAAGGCCCATTTAAATGATACAAAATCCTTTAAGTAACCCTGAACAGTTTTCCTTAAAGTGTAGTCAATTGCTAATGAATTTGCCCATGTTTAAAGGGTTAAAAACACAATGGCCCATCTTGACATCATCAGGCAGCATTTGGTGCAAGTCCTAACATCAGACATCATCCCCCAGATAATCTAAGGTGTAAAGGGCCCTAACAGTCTGTGGACGCTGATAGAAAACATACCTGTCACACTGTAATTTATGTGACGGCTGTTACCATGAAACACTGAACCTCTGTCATTACCTGGAAAAGGCTTTATTGTTGCAGGAACTGTTTTGGTCAGTTAACCTAGCAACTAAAAGTATATATTTACCCCACTGGCCTTGTCTTGATAGGGGATGAAGCTGTTTGAGTGACAAGAGCTAAAGTCAAGCTTTGTGGCCCTCTGGGCTCCGTAGAGAACAGCCTCTCTGTTATTCGTGTGCGTTTGCTTGTTGTCTGTCAGTTGATGTTCTCCAGCTCTGTTGACTCCCTTTGGTCTGAGCCTCATGGCGTGTGTAATCTCGATGTAAAGGTTCCAGGTTTTATCTCGGTGGCTGTATGTTGTCCTTATTAGTTCAGATGATAGTCAATTGGAGAGTCTGTTTTTTTTCCACACAGGAGCAGAATGTTATTGTGGCTGTATTGGGCCTCAGTATAGAGTGTAAAGTTAATTCTATGTGGGGACATTGGTGAATATTGGGGCCAAACAAAGCAAAAGTAGGGTTAACAGCTAATTCGAGCTAATTCAAATGTAACAAACGAATTTTTAAAATAATATACTAAAAAATATCAGATATCAGGTATTTTTTTATCAGATAAAAAAATCCTAAAATACCTCTTAAACAAAAAAATATTATCTTCACGTGAACAGTATATGTTTAATATCATTTTATACATATTTCCCCAGAATGCATCCTGGTAAATTTGGTATCTCTATGGGGCGTTCCACTAGAATTTAAGAGAAACTTAGTGAAGATGGAGCCATCGGTGGTTACCTCAGAATTTAAGAAGTTAACCACCCTGTCTGGGAGAACAGTCTGACATTCCTCACAATGATGGAATTTGCTTAAACAGCTTCAGTGCTCAGCTCAGACTGTTTATAGGGAATTTCCACAGTAGTAACTAATAATTTGCTGAATGAATTGTTTTAGCAATTTACAAATAAGGAATTTAGAGTTTGTTCATAGATCATACCCAATACTCCTAACTGGCTAAAACTATTGAGTCATCATTACTGTCAAATCAGATGTGTTGAGTTTTTTTTCATGCAAATTCATTGTCAACAGTATTGTGGAATTAATATAAAATTTACAGAGACGGAGTGGAAGCCTTCACACCACCGGTGAGATCAATGCAGATCTCCTACCGTGATGCACGAGCAGGGCACGCACACATTTTCATCATAATTAAAATGACCTCCCTAACACCGTTGCTTCTTTATCGTTCTTCCATGTTGGAGATCCTTTTGAGGCTGCAGACCTTTTTATTTTGGAATGCGGTCTGTTGCGTTAGAAGACAATGAGGGAAACTAAGGAAATAAATCCAAACAAATAGATATTCTGAATGTGGTCCAGATTGTTCCTCGAATGAAGGAGTCAGTCAGCAGGGAGAGAGAAAGAGGGAAAGGAGAATGAAATTAAATTCTCCGTGCCCTTGGTTTTAATAGATTAAAAGCTTTAGGAATGATTGGATCATTTATTTGAAATGTATGATGTGTTCTTAACGGACTGTGGCTCAGGGTGTTCTATTGGATTACTCCTGTGTGAGTTACAGGGGGCACCAGTAGGCACACAGCAGGGCTGAAGCCTTTCGCTCTGTTCATATTGGCTGGCTTAATGTATGAGTGTGACCTTTCAAAACGAGAAGGGCATGAATACCACTTCCAAGGCCGACCAAACCAACATCTCTCTCGCTCTAATCAACCTTCATGTAATTCATTGTGAAATTCCTCCCCGGAAACTTCCTATACCTTAGAGAAAGAAGTTACTGCAAGAATTTTTAGCGCTAATTGCAAATTTTTAAAATGTCTCCTGTCTATAAATGACTGATTGGAGTGAATTACCTTCTCTTGTTGTCTTAGGTATGACATCTGCACCTACAAGAACAAACCCTGCGGTACCCTGGGTGAGTAAAGCTGAGAGTTTGCTGTACATGTTCTCTGGGGTTCATTTTTTTTCCCTCAGTTAGTCTCTTGTGAAGTTTCATTTTCACATTCGGCCTTCAGCTCGTCCTCGGACAAACTTTATTTCGAAACTTTAGATGCGTAGCAGACGGCTTGTGGGAGACGATAATGAGGCGGATGTTTTCAGTTGTGTTATTTTAGCTCCTTAGTGGCTCAGATTTGCCTGGTGTGTCCAAGAAGAAGAAGAATACTGAACCTCGACAGCCCCCTGACACATCCTCCTCCTTCCTCGTCCACCCTTTCTCCAAGCCCTTCCCTGCTTTGTCTCTCTCCTCCTCTCCTCTGGGTTTGTTCTAAGGTGTTTACACTTCTACCACCGGGCTGAGAGGAAGGGGAAAGGTATTTGCTGGGAAACCGGGAGAGACGTGCGGGGAGACTGGGGGAGGAGAAGCAGGGATGAAGGTGAGAGGGGGGTGACAGAGGAGGAGATGGAGGAGAAGAGGAGGAGTTGAAAGGAAAATGGAAGGGGAAAAGGACAATTACAGGGAGTGTTTGAGTATGCAGGAGAGAGAGGGAGAGAGCGAGATGGAGCGGGTGATATAGTGGCTGTGGTGGA
>OMNV01000727.1:246702-278515 GCA_900303265.1 Brotula barbata
GTGATCATCCTAACGTCACAGTCCCACAGTAAATAAGCACTGCAGCGATTGAGGTCCATTGTCCCATTACTGGGCCGGTGTTGTAAACAGTGTCTTGGTGAATGGATGGATACAGAAAAAACCCTTCAACTGCACCCAACACTTACAAGGAGATCCAGAGCACGAGGGGTGGTGTGTGTGTGTGTGAGAGAGAGAGAGAGAGAGAGAGAGAGCGAAAGAGACACATGAAAGAGCGGCTCCAAAATATATGAAAATATTGGACCCAGTAATAATAATGTAAATGTCTAAATGACATCATTTGCCCTTACTGACATGTTAAATCAGGCACTGTGTGTTATTATGAATGATTCTTATGTAGAATTTGATCCTCTACCCATGCTTTAACCGTCCTCTTCCTATCAACAGCCGTCATCTGATGAGGAGGTGATGATGTGTAACATGGGTTTCCTTTGCTGAAATGGTACTTTGATGGTAAATGTAAATGATACAAACAACAGCAGGCTTGAAGAGATGGACGTTTTTTTATGGTTTGGGTTTTTACTGCCGGCCAAGTGCAGAAAGGTTCCTCTGTGTAAGAAACAATCCTATTGTAGGTTTGTTTTTTTGACAGCTCAGGTCGGGGGACGTGTCTGGACAATGAACCTCTGAAACGAGACTTCCTGTACCCAACAGTGGCTCCAGGGCAGGTGTACGATGCCGATGAGCAGTGTCGCTTCCAGTACGGCGCCTCCTCTCGCCAGTGCAAGTATGGGGTAAGAAACCAGCATCTGTCCCACTCTTCATCTCTTCTCTTCCACCTTGACTAAACCGGTCTACTCCACTTCTACTGGGCTGAGGCGGCTAATCCTTGAGCAGAGTGGTGGTGGTGGTGATGGGGGGAGGGGGCTGGAGCTGCAGGATAACTGAGCGGTGAGCAACCAAAATACTACTGAACCGAAGCACCGGCTGGTAATTTTGGTAATTTTGTGAGGCTAAAGCCTGACTGATGTGGAAGAATGCTGCGATGAAGGTCAGCAGCAGACCTGGTGCTTCCACTAAAAACACAATAAATCTGTAAGAGCTAGATGGGTAATTGGAGATAATGAAGGGATAATAACTGATGATGTACACATTATTACTGATTAGATCTCTGAACTGAGACAATTTTCAGCATCTGACATCACTTGATTGGCACCTCTGTGAAGCATCACCATCTAGTTATTAGCTCCCCGAGTGAACGGCTAAAACGATGTTGATTTGGCAGAATATTTTCAACCGATGCGAATAGGAGAAGATGACGTCCGTAATATTGACATACAGTGACTTTGCACAATAAATCTTTCTTGCACATCTGATTTTAAGTGCTGATACTAAAAGAATGAACTTGAGTGTGAATTTAAGATCCATATGCGGGCAGCAGAGGTAGGAGTGAGATGAGATTTTTATGCAAAAGAAGCAGTAGCAGTGCAGTAAGGACGAAGTTTGTCTGCACCGGTTCTTGGATGTTTAGGGTTTCAGGCCCTATTTTGCTTTGCTTACAGTTCCCAAAGGCAACAACAACTGAATGTGGCAAGAGTGCTATGAAAATTAATGAGGTAGAGTAATAAAGAGTTGTGATTATATTAAACTGTGATTGCAGTTTGTAGTCTGGTACTAAGAAAGGTTTTTTTTTTCTGTTTCTGTGTTGTAAGATAAAAAGGGAATATCCAAGATAGGGGGAGGGGTGTGAGCCATGGAAGAGAAGGGTTTTATTGCCTTCTTCTTCTTCTTCTTCTTTTTTTTTCTTTTACTCTCAGAATTTCCCAGACAAAGAGATGAAGGATTTAAGTTGATATTCTGGCCAGAAGTCAATAGTTCCTTCATCTGTTTTTTTATATAAAGACAAGGAATGATAATAATAGTTCCCTCTGCCTAAGTAATGAAAAACATGGCACGTAAAGACGGGCTGCTGCAGAGTTACACGACGTGTGATTTCACTTGGACTTCAGCCTTTTGACTGAGAAAGACACAACACCTCACCCAAAGCTAAGATTATACACTTATACAAATATATGAATGAAACTCAAAGGGTACAGCTTGTGACTTGACTTTGACTTGGCTCTGTCGCATGCCAAGCCTTTGTATTTACTTGTGAAGCACACCGCTATGACTACGACCCACCTCTTACATCAGTGAAAGATAAGGAGCAGGAACACAGTCAAATCAGAGGTTGAAATAATCCTCATAGATTTAATGAAGAAAAATGTGAGATTGTTTTCCATGACATAAATGATGATGTGAGATCACAGACTTATTTCATTTCATTGAAAGAAATATCTGACAGCAGATTATAACCAACCCCAAATCAGGCCCTGTACTTTTGGCTTGTAAGCTCATAATTGTGGTTTTAGATCAGCATGAAAGACACCCATTTATGAGTAGATTGAATTTCAGCACACATACACACACACACGCGCACGCGCTCTTTGATAGAGTTAGATTGTAGTTTTTCATCTTATTGGATTTGATGTGTTTCATTCAACCATCTGTGAAAGAGATGTGCTATTGACTGTTGCATGGAAAGGCTTAAAGCTAAATCATGACATTTTACCCATTGGACTCATTTACAGTCGATGGAATGTTTTATGTATTTTCTTATCGTTTTACTGTTGCAAAACACTATGAAAGAACAGCAAACTGGAAGTGGAGGAATAACAGTTTATCTCTATTATTGTTCTGAATAATGTTATAAAGTCATGTTGTAGTTTTAATGTTTCACTGGTGAGACACATTTGGGGTTTCTCGTTGCCTAAGACTTTTCCCCCAGCTCCCAGATAACGAAGATAAAGAAATGATTTGTATTCAACCAAAACTAAGTGAAATTCTGGCCACGATCATCGTCATATTAATTCATCTTCTGGACCAGACTGATATTTACCAATGCATATGACCTTGTGTCGAATGAAGCATTTATATCCTTGCGGTGAGCCAATGGCCACCTCCCGACACACATACTTCCCTAAATAACGTCCACGAGAGCTACAAGTCCTTTTATCTCACAGACATCATACCACAGTGTTAATTTATACTGTGATTTCATTTAAATGATTACTTCCCACTCCTCGTTTAGACTACAGGTCAAACAAAGGGCACTCATTAAGCTCCTACCTCCTCCAAGGCCAAACGAGGCTCGACAGAAAGTGTCTAATAAGACACTGATCTACAGAGAAAAATATAAACATACAGTTTTAGTTCCTCCAATGAAATCTTTGTGTGCCAGTGTCCACTAGAAATCGGATAGGTCGCGGCTTATCAAATCAGATGCCAGGGGCAGACACCGGAATATTTGAAAAGATCTTTAAAGAATTGTGCGATGGGGCATTTTCCCATATTTTCATCAATGTCCTAAAGGTAACACACCAATCTCAACAACTTGGTGCAAATCTCGATAAAGCAACTGTTGCTAAGTGCAAGTAAAGCACTTGATCGTTATTAAGCTGTGTGTTCTTTTCTGCACTCTTTGATGCAGTGGTTTGCATTGTTTCCTCACAGTCTGAAGGTCCTGGGTTCAAATTCCAAGTTGACCCTGATCCTCTCTGTGTCAACCTTCCAAAGCAGTTTGAATGAGTCAAATGAGCACGCTTTAATCTCAAACCCAGTCCAGAACTGTTTCAGTAATCCCTCTAACAAACACACAACCACACCAGCCAATGAACAGATGTGGTGTAACACATAAACTATAGGCAAAGGTAATGATCCTGGAAGGTGATGGTAAGAAAAACAAGCAATCTTTGATGACCATATTAGCAAGCCCCTCACAGAGTACCCCTGCCCTTTTTTATCGCAGGCTTGTTCTTTCTTAACGTAAATCCATCAGGCCCACATCCATGTTGGTGAAGGCCTGAGCCGCTGACCTTTTAGCATGGCTCAGCTAGTGAATGGAGCAGCAGGGCAGCTTATTGAAACCAGCTGGCAGAGGGGAGCCGCTGCAACCAGAGAGTGGCAGTTTGCCGCTTTATTTAATCTGGATAGGCTCAGGGAGCTGCAGGGCCGTGGCATATTTACTGACCCGGGGGTCAAAATCTATGCGTGGGATCATAACTCTTCTTCATGGGCCTGCTCTTCTCTGATACACAATTGTCCTGTAAAAGCCTTTGAAGTTGAGATGTGAGGCGACCCTGTTTGGTTTAATGGGAAATCTAATGCAAGGTTATGCAGACCTGTCCTTGTAACATGTGTTCACTTTATGGTTTTATTTATTTGGGGGCAACTTAGTGCTGATCTCTCTGTGTCTCTCTCTCTCTTTCACACACACACATCCACACACACACTCACTCCCTTCCTTCACTAATCTAAATGGATTCTCCTTCTGTTCTAGACTGCAGAGTGAGGAGGAGAAGATGGAGATATGATGTTTATTCAGATCACTCAGTAAGACAAAGGATATTTGTTAGGTCTACACGTCGTCTCTTTCTGAGACTTAGGAGGCCAATTGCTCACTCTTGATTTCCCATAAGAAGCACAAAGTGATTTCTTGAACTGATGTCACGGTCCCCTGTGGTGCTGAGGTGAACGTGAGCAAATGTTAGTCATGGTGTTGATCCAGCTGACTCTTCATTTCTCATAAGAGAAGGAGAAAGAGCAGCAGACGACCCCTCGCATATTGCTCAAGATGCACAGTGATCCAAAGCATATGGGCCTCAGAAGTTAGATGTCTCTGAACATTCTTGATGTGGTCTCATCAACTCCTCTCCTCCTCTGATTTCAGCTGAAATGGTGTAGATTTATAGATGAATTTCCACGGTGTTTGTTTTCTTTCACAGCTGTCAGAGTGCAGAAGAAAAACACTGAAAGTAGAAACCACCAAAGACTCCTGATAAATCATTCTAACCCAAATTCAGCAATCCACCCCCCAGGTCTGGTGAATTGATTTATTCTGACCAACTTGCTTTTGCCTTCTTTCCTAGGAAGTGTGTAGAGAGCTGTGGTGCCTTAGCAAAAGCAACCGCTGTGTTACCAACAGTATCCCTGCCGCAGAGGGCACTCTGTGCCAGACCGGGAGCATTGAGAAAGGGGTACGTCACTCCAGAGATTCTTATCAATACATACGTTGCACACATAGCCTTGATGATTGACATAAATGTAGATCCTCCCTTCTATGTGACGCATTAGTAATACATCTGTACATTTTACAAAACTTCTTGATTTTTAGGTGCTTTACGTCGGAATGTGTTGGATTCTGTAGATGTATGACATTCACTTGGCTTTGGGCTATTGAATGGACTACATATGAATCCAGAGAATATGCTGATAAACCTACCCTATCTGACGTTATTTTCAATTTGATGCAAATATGCCAACATCATCTCAGAAAGTATTTTCCTATGGCATTTTACCCTGGAACATCTGTATTTTTCATGATTGCTCTCCTATAATAACTTACGAGCACCTTTGCTTTGCAGCATGTGTGATGTTTGGGAGATACACATGCAGGGCAAAGAAAAATAATACCCAAAGAAATGTGATTTTACAAGGCATGACATCATTATAGCAAAACACAGCTTTTATTGCGATTCGCATAACTTCTGTCTTTGCGCGGTAGAAAAAATAGCACACGGATCCATAAGGGTCCATAAAGTCCTGCGAAGCTGGTAAGTGAATGCCAAATATCTCCAGAATGCTCCAGCTTACAAAAAAACAATGCGTGACCTAGTTTGGATGTAAGTGACATCCAAGCATCAATCTAAGTGTCCTTTTGTGATTCCTTACTGCCTCGGCTTACATCTGCGCTAAGTCAGATCTTAAGTGTAGGAAAGTGTACCGTTCCCTGTGTTCACACAAGCAACGTCCGTGCACAGGTTGCTAACGCACACATGCACCCATGCATGTGAGGCTTTAGGTAATCGGCCCAGTGTTGATGCCATCCAGGTTAGGGGAGACAGTTTTAACATGGATCACGGCAGCCATTGTCACTGGATGGTCCGAGGTCTAAAAAGGGAGAATGGGAGAGTGTCACGAGCTGTCACCCGTGATTACCATTAGCTCAGTGGAGCCTTTGAGGACCGGGGCCTGCGAATGGGGTCCTGGACAACACTAGGGGCCCCAGGTTGAGCCTAGGGGGTTTTGAAACAGCTTTGGAGCAGCTTTAGAAGAGCCAGTAGCATGCCCCGTCTGCCCCTGCCAGGGACAGCTTCAAAGGAATATGGATGTCAGCCATTTCTCACCCAGCGTGTAATGTAGAGAGGCCCTTCCAACAGGAATAGAGAGAGAAAGAGAAAAGACTAGGGGGAGGGGGGAAGGACTGGTGGAAAGAGGAGGTGTGTGTGAGAGTTAGAGACAGACATGGACTGAGAAAGAGAGGAGGAAGCAGAGGATTGTAGTGTCTGATTCAGCTGTATATGGTTACCGTCTGCTCAAATCGACTCAACTGTTCGTGGATCCTCCCGGAAAAGACACCTAAGTATCAGTTAGTTGAGTTGATTGTTGTTCCTCCCCTCTGTGTCTCTGCTTGCCTGTCCTTCCTGTATTATGATCCCTGTGTCCTCACCGCCTCTCTCTCTCCTCCTCCCTCCCACTGTTAATCTTGTTTAGACAATGTCTCAGGACCAGTATTCAGAGACTCAGTGAGCGGGAGAGAGAGCAAGAGAGAGAAAGAGGACAGTGACCCATTGTAGCCCACACCTTGACTGTATCAGTCTCTCTGACTTCTTAACCCACTGACACAGTTGGAAGGACAAAGGGTTCACCCGCTCGTCCGTCTACCCTGAACAGATTAGCGGGAGGCTTAAAACACTTACGAAGCCGTTTACACTGCTTCAATTCAACACACACACACTGACTGGGAACAATGAATGCAAAAAAAGAACCCTAAAAATGCACAATTTAAACAATCCACAAGTCACATAAACCCGTATAACAATGAAGCTAAATAAGGTGGAAACCAGGACAGCAGCAACAAAATGGAAAATGACAGGTAAGAGAGGGGAAATAACAGGACTAATGCGGAAATGAAATTATAGGGTTAGTAATAGTGTAGTCATGAGCCTGTGTGTCTGTGGGGGAGAATGTGTTATTTAAGGTGAACGTCATCATTCAGGCTTTACTGGACTATGTTTTAAAATAACAGATGTGAGCTCATTTGCATCATTTCTGTGAATAGCTCAGTTGTTTTGTTCTAGGAATTGATTAAACTTTTCATTGCCTTATTGTGTTGATTCAAGTGTCTGTGTCTGTATGTCTGTCTCCTCCCCATTCAGTGGTGTTACCAGGGAGAGTGTGTGGTGTTCGGTACCTGGCCCCAGAGTATGAACGGAGGATGGGGGCCCTGGTCAATGTGGGGGGAGTGCAGCAGGACCTGTGGGGGCGGTGTCTCTTCCTCTATGAGGCACTGTGACAGCCCAGCGTAAGTAGGCAAAGTAAGCCACAGCAAGCTGAACACACACATCAAGGTCCTGCCTACAGGTGTGTGTGCATGTGTGTTTGAGTGTGTATTCATAAAAATGTGTACGTGTGCTGGCTTGGATAGGTGGCCGTAACGCAAATTAGATCAATGAAAAGCAAATGATTAGCAAATGTCTGGATTTTCCATAATACAACACAAAATTGTGACAATCAGAATAAGAGCGCTGCTAAAGCTCATGCCTGTAACCCAGAGCAGATGGATGATGATGCACTTGTTAGAGACGTTCCAAACCAGGTCTTTGAACTACAGTCCTGTCAGACATGTAGAGGGGAAGGACATAACGTAAACACTTCCTGTGTATACAGAATACACATGCAAAACCACACGTTCTGTTTACATAATTTACTTTAATTATCACTCCGGTTAATGTCTAAATCCAGAGACAGAAAAGACAAGGGGGAGGGGGCACTATTGGAGTGAATTGCATGAATCAGAATAATTTTGGAATCATAGCGCCAATGCGGGTGGAAATTCTTGTAATTGACGCACCTCATCTGTGATTACATGTGCAAAGTGTGCACTGTAATGCAACAGTAAACATGAAACAGCGTCTTAAATGTACACAGGTCATGGAGTTTCTGCCTTGTGTGCATGTAGCTTAAGATTTTATTAAACCCAGTGCTTGGAATCGGGGGCGGGGGGGCGCTAACAGTCTCAGTCTGTGTCCTTTATTAGCAGCCAGAGATGTGACTTTGCGTCGTTTGCATTCATTTGTCTTTGACTCATTTGAAGGACAGAAATGCGTTGCATTTTTTGCTACTGACTAATACCCGGGCACATTTTGTTAACACAGGACAGCAGGTTCTGCAGCGCTAGCTGTTGCTTTGCTATGCTAACAAACAACAAATCCAGTTTCCTAGAGCTGACAGAGTTCTTTTTATCTGGTCATGGTTGGGCAGGATGTGACTCCTATGGCATTAATCAAAGTTGTTTGGGTTGACAAGAGTACTGGGGGTGTGTGTGGGGGTACGAGAGGTGCTAGCATGCATGCAGAACTCCCAGTACTCCAAAGTGTAAAATATTAAAGTGATACAGATGTAGCAGTATGTACTTCAAGCCCTGTTTATACCCATCTTGCAGAGCGTGACCTGTAATGAACTCATAATTTTGCTGTCATCACACAGTTTGCTGCAGGCTTTAGTGTGAGAATCAGTTAAGACACGGCTGCTTGTCTCATCTGACTCTGCACTATAGATTTCCATGCCACTCACATGTTGAAGTGTTGTTCCTGCAATGACTGGGGCTCGTGATATTCACTCTCACTGAACAAATCGTTGTCAGATGCATCCTTGGCTGGCAAGTAAACATCTGGGATCTTTATCCATCATCCATCCTTGCATTCTTTTGTTTTGCAATTGTACTTTTGCAGTTCAATATTACGTCAAATGCGTCTTGGGAGGACATGAGCATGAGCCAGGGTGAACCAGAGGGAAGGGGAAAAGGGAGGGAGGGAGGATTGGAAGCAGGGGAAAAAGAGAAGTCACCGGGATAATGCGGAACACCTGTGTAAGGTGATCGCTGCCCCACGGTCTTGGAGTTAGGCATCGGCGAAGAGAGGGAAGCAGAGAAAACACAGGCGGCGTAGCCAGACGAGCCTCCAACACATTCATTATACTGGCTGGAATGCCTGTCCCACAGTTTGCTGCGGTGGAGTGGAGATGGTCATGGAGGAGGAAGACTAATGAAGGGGAGAGGAAGGGAGGATATGATAGGACAAGAAAAAACAAAGTTTTTAAAAATATTGAAGGTGTGCAGCGTAGGAGAGAAAGAGTGGAGAATCATTCTGAGGTTACAGACTGTATCCCTCTCTGTCCTGGCTCTAAATGTCACGTAACACTTAAGAGCTCTTAGAGCAGCTTGGATTTCATGAATGAATCATTGGCCAAGTGCCGGCAGACGGGCACACACACTAAAGCCCAGCAAAGCAAAGCACCCTTCCAACTGGCAAATGCAGACACAGACATACACACGCTCATACAAACACACCTTTTTCTTCTGGCAGAGGCACAGAGGCCCGTTTCATAGCCTAACTTCAGCTCATCACCGACACATTCATTTCACAGTATTGTAATTTATAACTGCACTGTCCACTTGAATATCAATGTCTCACTCTGTTTTTTTTTTCTTGTATTTCTCAGCCCTTCTGGAGGAGGTAAATACTGTCTGGGAGAGAGGAAACGCTACAGATCCTGTAACACTGACGTGAGTTTATATGGCGACTTCTCCTTTTCTCTGCCCCCTATCTCGTTCCGTCTGCTCGGAATTTGGAGCAAAGTATACAAGTGACTTGGAAACGTTCTTTTGATGGATGCCCGGCTCTGGTTTGTAATGGTTGTAGCAGTTAGGAATTGCAATAGTTG
Organism: Brotula barbata; assembly: GCA_900303265.1. Taxonomy (NCBI): domain Eukaryota; kingdom Metazoa; phylum Chordata; class Actinopteri; order Ophidiiformes; family Ophidiidae; genus Brotula; species Brotula barbata. The sequence goes on from OMNV01000727.1 coordinate 256,483, forward strand.
GTCTGCTGAGGCATTCTGTGCTGGGATGGATTTGGCCTGTCACCGTATGACTGCTGATCCTCCTTTCTGTTGGCGCTTTGTTGCTCCTGCAGAACATGTTATCTTAGGATAAGCTTCACAAGAAGCATTGTGCCGCCTCTAAGCTTTCTGACATGTTCTCTTCCTGGAACACAAGCAGTCTTGGTAAATGTTCATGTCTTGTTAGCTGCGTTCATATATTGTTGATGACATTTCAATGAAGACGTGGTATTGTCAGTGACGATGACAGTTTTCCAGTGTATTTTATGAAAAGCAATTCACAGAGCGTTTTGTGGTCTGGAACAGCGCTTTAGACAAATATTTAGTATGGCTGCAAGGGAAGATCTCTGTTAAACTATTTCTAGGTGGCCTTTTTCGTAAAGCGAAAGTTGAAATAGCCAGGGGCCGGCTGGATGTGCAGCCACAATCTTAAAAATAACAGCTGAGGGTAAGCCCCAAGTGTTTGGAAAACAAACAGCATCCCAAACCAATATTTCATCACACTGACCACATCTCAGCCATGGAAAATGTGCGCGCTGCACATGCAGATCCAATAAATAATACACAGATACGTGCATAGATTGATGCAGATAGCCTGTTTATATCTGAGCTATTCCTGCACAGATCAGCGGTCAGATGTTATTGCTGCCACCGAGGGTTTTTACCCATGTTTGTCTGTGTGTCTGCAGGATATCATGAAATGTAATAAACAGATTTTGATGAATTTTTGTAGATTATTATATTTGGGTGAAAACAAACAATTTGAGGCCTACTGCATATGGGTACAAATATGAATTTTAACAACAAGGAAATTCTCCTGACACTGAATTGGCACATTTGTGGGGAGCTTCCCGGTCCAATGATTGTTTTGGAAAAGAGCGTTTCATTTTCCCTGTGTGATTTTCTGTTATGATAATTAGAGCTCTCAAATGATTAATAGCACGATTTTTGTATTTTATCAGGTTTAATTGCAAAATTAATTTATTAGCAAAACAACTGAATGAGTTTGGCCTTGGAGGAGGTGCATCCCTTCCTCCAGTTACTATCAAGGTCTTTAACCCGTGCAGCTCTGACAATGTCACCAACACTTAGACTCTACCTGCATAGCTCTTGTTGTTTTAAGTTTATTGTAAAATAACTGTATCATGCCTCATGCAGCGGTCTTTAAGCAGAAATCCCCTTCGGATTGAAAACATGCGGCACCGGCAAGCGGGTTGATTGGACATTATTCTTATCAGTCTGAGCTGGTGTCATCACATACTGTAAAAGTTCCCATTCAGGACGAAAACCCATGTGACCCTGAGTTGTCCTTTCAACACACACTTGTGATAATATTATTCTGTCTCTTATGACTCAGTCTGCATGTTTGATGTGCACGTTTACAGCTGCCATGTTGGTAAAACCGTTGTGTGTGCTAATGAAAGTCATGAAGCTTTGACTTAGGTGTCTTTATTTGTCTTGTGGGAGTGTGTTGTGGGGTTACTAAGGACCTCCTCGCACCTATAAAGCATTTCTTTACAGTTTTTTTTTCTCCATGCAGAGCATGCCATCCCAGCATTTAAAATCAGCTCTGCACCAGCCTGCACTGGACATCTGCCGCCTCTAGCCGTGGTTATGTTTCTAATTACCTAGCCAAAGAAATGCTTCATTATCCATCACCGATCCACACATGAAAAGAAAGCTATCCTTCCAAATGCAAAACACTCTGTTCTCAATTAAGAATTCCAAGAACATGTCTGTTTTAGTGTCTGCGAATAAAATGTGACAGCCTATAAAGCTTGTCCAGTTGTTGATAATGATGTTGTCTTTGCAAAGAAACACTCCAGGATGGTGAAATCCTATAGTGACATAATTCACTCAGTTAATCTGCAACAACATCTTGCATCAATGACTTGAAGTGTCTTAGGAGTTTAACTACTTCTAGTCTAATTCCACTCTAATTCTTAAGGTTTGAGCGTCTTTTCGTTACAGGCCTGTCCCGCGGGATCTCGCGATTTCCGAGAGAAGCAGTGTGCCGATTTTGACAGCATGCCGTTCCGTGGGAAGTACTACAACTGGAAACCCTACACTGGTGGTGAGTTTGGAGTAACTCATGCATCCAGTGCCCTCGCTCCTATTTTTTAACAGTGCCGTAGGATAATTTGCAGAGCTCTGAAACCTTCTCTGTGAGTCACAAATGTTTCACATCACAAACAACCGTCTGCAGGCCGGCTTGGTTGTGCACCCAGTTAACACCAACAGTGGAAAGGTCTCTTTTGATGGGTGGAGAATTCTTTGGATTCCTGCACTCTTGCTGCTTGTACAACTCGTGAGATTTAAGATGTTGGGTGTTCTGAAATCTCATATCGAGTGCATATCAGGCTAAATCTACATGAGGCCAGATAAATCTGAAAACACCATTTTGGTGCCAAAATGTTTTCTGTCCACGTTAGCGTTTTCAGTGTTTTAAAAAAAATTGACCTTCCATACAAAAACGTCAAAAACGCTTAAATTCCTAGGTACAAAGGGAAGAGGTTAACGTCTTTTCCGCCTCATATTTTTCCACCGTTTTTTCTAAATTGAATATAAAGTACGTCTCTTCCTCTGGAATACTGATTTTATATCACACAAAACTATTTTCAACTAATAGTGCAAAGCAAATAGACAAATAAAGAGATCAAGTCAGCGTTTTCAGATCCCTCCATTACACGACACGACAAGTTTTAGGTGGGTGACAAATCAAAATTTTAGCGTGGATGGAAAGGCAAAATGGGCTCACTTTGACCCTGGCAGAAAGCACCATTTACTGTATGGCAGACCTTTGCACTACCATAGTGTTTGACAGGGCTGTAACAGTGCAGTGTTTTCCCTCTCTACGTTTGGTTCTCCCCTTGACGTCCACAGATCATGGAAAAGATCCACTTTACAAAACACACAAATGTGTCAAAGAAAAGTGATAAAACCTTTAAGCATGTAAACACAGCTTTGTTTTCTTTGAGTGGAGGAAGAGGTTAGGTTTGATCTCATTTATCTCGGGTCTGTTTTGTCAAATCCATCACCTCCTGACTCACAGCACTCTGTGGGCTGCACACCATCGTGTAAAAACAGCAGATAACCTACGTGTGGATGTCGGTGTAATTGTTGTTGGCAGCCGCCGCTCTCTCTCCTGGTGTCGGTGTTATGGTGAAGTCAGGCTCTGGGTTTAGATCTGACTAACCTCCCCATGATTATTATTATCAACATTTTGCAAAGAGATCCGCGTACTGGGACAACACTAATGGTTGTGGGTTTATACGATGATGTCTGGGTTGTTCTATTATGGGCTCTGTCTATTTTTTGTGTGGGACCAGACTGTGAATGACTGTGAGCTCTGTGTGTATTCTGTGTAACCAGGTGGTGTTAAGCCATGTGCGTTGAACTGCTTGGCAGAGGGCTATAACTTCTACACAGAGCGCTCCCCTGCAGTCATAGACGGCACTCAGTGCCAGGCCGACTCTCTGGACATTTGCATCAATGGGGAGTGCAAGGTAAGATGAAACACTGTCATTATATTCATTCAAGAACAGAAATCCAGACCGTTCAATACTGTAAATGCTGTGCAAATGTGACTCAACCACCAGCTTTGCCAAAATAATGCCATACATAAAGGGAAAAACGCTGTGAAATTACTTAAAATTCCGTGTTGGGAGTATTTCATACAGTAACTGCAGGCCTCAATGAAGTCATTTAATATTCATAAGATTGGTGAACTCACATACAAAGTTCTGATGGCCCCCTTTTTCCTTTATATCTTATTCTTAATGTTATTCTTGCTGTGAAAAGTGCTTATTCATCAAAACAATGCCAAATCTTTGATCAAAGCACACAAAGCAACTGCCACAGCACAAATTCTTTTGGTGACATGGGAAGATGAAGATTAGCTGATGAGGATTTTTGTTTGGCATTTCTACTTTATTATGATAGGTACAGTAGAGAAATAGACAGGAAGGAAAAGACGCCGAGAGGTGATGACACACAGCGAAGGGCACAGGTCGGAATCAAACCTGTGCCGCTGCAGTTCCCTCCACCTGATGATAAGATTTCACTCCTGTTTGGCCTGTCTTTGCAGCATCTATGCCCCTTATGTGAAGGCATCTCTGATTCTACTCTTAAAAAGTATAATAGACAACAATTCATGTGTTTGGAAGAGAATTCCAAAAGGTGATATTTTATTCCAGCACAGGTTTGTTTCCAGTCTGAATTCAGTGTGTCTTTTTATTTCAGTGGCAGGCTCTCTGGGTGAACTGCCACACTGTGATAAATCTCTGGAACACCGTCTGCTTGGACGAAGTTCAGAAACACTCAAATTGCTACGCTGTGCACATGTGCTGAGGAGGAAGGGGGAGGGGGATGGAGAGAGAGACAGATAGACAGACAGACAGAAAGTAGAGAAAGAGACAGACAGAGAAAGAGAGAGCGACAGAGTGACAGACAAAATGACAGATCCAAAGAGACGTAAAGAGACAGAAACGGACAGTATGACAAAGACAGAGGAGACACAGACAGATAGACAGACAGAAAAAGAGAAAGAGAGAGAATATGACTAACAGAGTGCGAGAGCAGAGATAGCAGAGCAGAGGGAATGGAGTCTCTGATGACAGTAAGTCTCCCAGTCCTTCTGTCCTGCAGCATTAAGAAACAGCTGAAAAATATGAGGAATCTCTGAAATGATGACACAACTTAGAGAAATGTGAGGCTGCAGCTTCTCTGCTTCACTCTCATGGAAAAGTACTCCCATGCTAAACAGGAAAAAGTACTCATACCACAGTGGATTAATGCTTTTAAAAATTCATTTACATCAACATAAACACATGAAAGATAAATATATATATATATATATATATATATATATATACTGTAAAAGTAAAATCTTCTAAGAAGTAAAGTCATTGTGAGATTATTCTTTCACAAGGCCTTCTGTGTATCTGTAACAAATGTTCTGATGTTGTGACCGTAACCATAAATGGCTGCTCTTTTCTGATGCTTGAACATCTCCTACACCATGGACACTCACTCACAGACCTCACACCCCCAAAACTCCCGTGATTCATCAGCATTTTCCTGATCTGCATCCGTAATTCCTGAAAGCATGTTGCCAGAAATGTGACCTCTGTCCTGACATATATTTCAATCTACCAAATCTAGATTAAAATCTTGATCTGGGCTTCACTGCAGCTGTTGATAGTCCATCATTTGATACACCTTAAAATCCGAGTTCATGCATTTCCTCACACACAGTACTGGAATTTTACACATCTACTATTGATCCTCCAAGTTTGAACAATCAACTAATTCCCTGACGCAAGAATGTCCATTTAGGGAGTCGGGGTGCTATAAAGATAGAGGCAGATAAACATTCTTTAACACACGTGTGCTGTTCATCCTAATATTTGATTTAAACTTCAGGTTTTTGCTCAGTCGTGTCGTTTGTGGTCATGTACCCACTTTGATTCCGTGACCAAACCTGGAGCATCTCTTACAAGATGCAGCAAGTACTGGTAAATGTGTAACATTCCAAACAATTACTTTAAGTTAGTAGTGGTTCACGTACAGTAAATATGCCAGTAAATACAGGCTTATTCTACATTTTAGGTTGCAGCACAGTATAAGCAAACATCTCAGTTAAGGGTGCACGTGATGGCGAAGAATAAAAAAAATCCAACGAGGCCAATCAGTCCTGTGTTTTGACCACATTGAATCGCATATTTCAAACTTTTCTGTTCTTCAGATTAGTTATGCTCTCTCCCATTCTCTGAATCCTCTCAGCACGTGGGCTGCGACAACATCCTGGGCTCGGACGCCAAAGAAGACAGATGTCGTGTGTGTGGAGGCGATGGGAGTACATGTGAAGCCACAGAGGGCCTGTTCAATGAGTCTCTACCTCGAGGAGGTAAGAGACTGATGATTCTGGCATGCTGTTTTAATGAGGAGCAGTGAAAATTATAGCTCACACTTTTGGTATTCTGACCAAATCCGACAAATTTAATTTTCTGGCACAAAACCTGTGACGAAAGTTGGAAACATGGAGGAACTCCCTGTCCTCTTGGCAATGCAGCATTTGTCCAAAGGCCAAAGGATCCCTGAGGCAAGGAAGATAATCCTTCACTGAACTTTTTGAACTCACTTCATGTTTGTCGTCCTCTGATTGAGCATATGCTTTTAGATGTTTGACAATGCTTTTATATCATTTTTTATGCTTTTAGACAATTTTGCCGTTAAAGTACAGATCAAAACAAATTATGATTCCCTTTGCTGACATCCAGTAAAGGAATCGGGAGTACAGATAGAGCCTCATGTTGCCTTCAGACAGCAGTAGTCTATAGAGCAACAGTCAGAGAGAGAGAGAGAGAGAGAGAGAGAAAACATATTTCTCCTTCTATGGTATGGCCAGTAAACCATCTAAAAATACTGTGTATGCGTAAATGTGTGCATGTCTGTGTGTCTGTCTGTGTGTGTGTGTGTGTTGGGGGGGCTGCGTGTGTGTGTGTGCAAAAAGGAGGGGATTGTTTTGTCCTCCTGCAGGATGGCTTTGTGTCCTTTTTGGTCGATCGCATTCAATGTCCTGGGATTCGTTCTTCATGTACACTCACCTATTGTCATACATATCTATGTAGAATTTATCAATGTATGCAATGCCTATAACATTGTAATAAAGCTGTGGGGGTTTGAGTTTGAGAAATGATGACTGACCATGTCTTTCAGGCTACATGGAGGTGATTCACATACCCAGAGGCTCAGTGCATATTGAAATCAAAGAAGTCGCCATGTCGAAGAACTACATCGGTAAGCGAGGAACTGCAAATGATCAAGTTATGATAGGAATAAGAGATAAGTGACAACATTGTAAATCTCCTTCTAAGTGACAGATCTATAGGAAAGCTCCTCTGACCGCTCTGATTACAAAACATGAAGCAAGGTGGAGGTGCTCACAGAGCCCGTCGTAATTGGAATGTTATCAGATTTAAGACCATGGCATTAGTGTCTGAATCTTGTCTGACATTGAGGTCAGAGCCCATCCCAGTAAATTAAGAGTCTTGTCAGCCTAATGCGTGCCATGTTTTTATCGCAAGCACGAACTGAGCCCAAGGAATCGGTGCCTGTTTTCGGCCCGATAAGGAAGACACAAAGCGTTTTCAATCTGAAACAGGATGTAATCCCAAAAAGCGGTCTGACCTGAGCCCCGAGCCTGAGCCGTACCAGGGAAACCTTTGAACTTGACATGGAATTTTGAGCCCGGCGCGAGCCGAATGTATATGTCAGAAACGACGCTTAACTCTGACCCTGCACAGTGTGAACAGTCGCTCCACATATTTCACTGTCACAAGTGTTATCTTAAAAATGGTAGAAGATCATCCATTGGAGCATTCTTCCATTAACCTCATCCTGTCTGAGATACTGATCAGCCCTTATGACATCATAATATAAAGCAATTCAAAACAACTGTTTTCCATTATCTGTTCCGTGTGTGCATATGCAGTCATTTCGTTGTGCCATCCACTGACTTTATCTCTTGTTGCCTAATATTTAGCCATAAAACATCATTGCCATCATTCATTGCCTTTTTAAAAATACTCCCCCAGTCAAACACTTGTAATGATGATCTTGGCACAGCACTCATCTTTTTTGCTCCAGACTAAAAAAACCCCCAAAACACTCAATAGCAGTGTCAGAATCAAAACAATCACACAATCGGGTTCAATTAAGTTCTGTCCGTTCAGTCTGTCCTGGGAGAAGGACACGCAACAGTGTGTTGGATTTATCGCCGATGATGCTGATGGATGGCTTAAGTCACACTCTGAAACACCGAGCTCTGTCAGTTTTATAGGGCTGTGGTGACAGCTGCCTGCTCCACAAGGATTATGGGGGATATGAATCAAGGCTTCAGATGTGCAACTTTGGCTATTATGCGAATTTTCTTTCCAAGCATTGTGTAACTTAACTTTGAGTGACAAGTGTGACACCACACCGGTCTGTGCTGTTAAATGTAGATTCCACAAATTTTACACCTTTTATTTTATTGGGCATGAGACGCAGTATTCAGCATATGAAAATAACTGTACGCTGTAGTTGCAAAGTCAGGGGAACGAACCCTTATGACATCACAAGGGTCAACGCCAGTCTTGCTGTAAAATTCAGTTTCTTAAAAACAAGAGCGGCAGCTTGTAGGTGTCGATTCAAAATAAAAAATACAGACAGCAAGAAGACAAACAATGGCACTGTCTAGTTGTCTAGTATCTTCGAGTGTAGAACCGTCTCAGAGCAGCAGAGAATCTTCTTGCGTTAGAAGTCTGTGATTCTTAACAGGTCTTCATAAGTCTACTCGACTTCTAGGAATCCAGAAGCGATGAGGGACGTGTGGTCTAAATTATATTCAGTCTACTCGGTTCAGGTCTGTATGTCAGTACGTCTTATGCTCGCGTGGCTCCAGGGAGGACTCCCAGTGAGTTCTCATTATGTCATAACTCCACAGGAGAAAAAAGAAAAAAAAGCTTTTGGAGACCTGACGCTTACTCATGTGAAAAATCAATGGCTTCTTTGCCAGCATGAAGAAAGAAAAGCTGGTACTGTATGAAGTTGATGGTAATGATGATGTTCTCTCTCTATTTGGGTGTGTTTGGGTGGGCTGCATTTTGGGTTGGGTCTAATTACCATCCGGTTTGTTTCGGGTCGGGTCCAACTGGCCTTGAATCCCATTTAGGTCAGGTCTCCTATGCTCAATTTCTGCTTCTTCCTTATGGAGCTCACAGTTTAATTAGCAATTAACATATTTAACAATAAAATGTCAAGACTTTTTCGGGAAGGGACAACATGACTCAGACTCTCACGTCATTATTTTATGAAACCTCAATCAGCACATGAACGTTTGTTCTTGTGTGTCTCTGATTGGGTATGTCTCCCTGTTATTTCACTAAAGAATTTTTCATTTGCTGAATAACGCTCTTTTTTTTTATTGGTGGAGTGTCCCTTTAAGGCCAGCTAATTTAGCATTCTTAATAATCTATAAAGACAAAAACAGAAGAAGAATGAATAAGAGGATTTGTAGTTCAAAATGATCAGTTAGTCAAATCTGCCTTCAGCTGGTAGGGGAAAAGTTTTGTTCAGTTAGTCAGTTTAAAGGCCACACAGGGAAATCTCCTAGTATGAGGCAGAGAGAGAGAGAGAGAGAGAGTGGGAGAGAGAGAGTAGCGGGTGGTTGGATCAATTCTTCTCAATTTGGCCCCGTTTCAACACTGAGAAAGTGGATATTTTCAGATCTGTTGTGCTTGGAGACCGTTTGTTTTGACAACCAGACAGAATGGTATTCACAAGATTCATCCAAGCTTTCACCTGAAGTGTGTTTTCTTTCTCTTCCTAAACTAGAGGTTATGTACGAATGTGTATTTGAAGTGTGTGTGCACAGGCATGGATGGATATTTCTGCTCACGTGAACCTAAGTACTTTACAGCAGGCTGCCGCTGACATTAGGGAACACGAAGATGATGATGAAGATCAACGATGGCCATGATTGCCTTTACTTGTTGTTGAAGCCTCTATTCTCAGAGGGACTGTGTTTGTGTGTGTGTGTGGTTTTGACAAATAGCTTTTTTTCGTCTGTTCACCAGCTTTGAAATCGGAGGGGGACGATTATTACATCAACGGAGCGTGGACCATCGACTGGCCCAGGAAGTTCAACATTGCTGGGACAGCCTTTCACTATAAGAGACCGTCAGATGAACCAGAGTCTTTAGAAGCCCTGGGAGCTACCACTGAAAACCTGGTTGTCATGGTAATACTCCAGATTACTGCTGTAAGCTATGCACTATAAATACCATTAAAGGTCACTGTGTCAAGTTCACAAAGCTGTTTTTTTTATTGTTATTGTACCTTATTTACTTATCCTGACAACATTCCACAGTCTCGCTATTTTGCGCTGGTGGATGCTGGCCTGCCTCAGTTCACTTAAACATCTGGGTGCAAACCTTAACTGACCCCAAACCAGTGGTTTGGGGGGGAAAAGCTCTTTAAAAGCTATTTATATCAGGATATTGAAAAGCCTGAGTGAAAACACAAAGAGGATCTACAGTGTGTTCGTGTGTGGAGGCCTGGGTTAGCTTGCCATATGTGAGTATTTATGAATGCATACGGATATTGATGGCTTCCATGACACATTTCTCTGTGCACGTTTGTGTGCGCCTGTGTGTCGGTGTGAGGCAACTGAGCATTTACTTGTCGTAACACTCAGTGGTCCTCCGGTGGTTTCTGCCTCAACATGAATGCTGAAAATACCAGACCACACAGCACCACTGGAATAGACGAGCAACCGGCCACTGCACTGCTCGCCAATTTTTTGTGGCCAGAAAAGCTGTGCCTGAATCCCTTGGTCTCTGTCTGTATCCCATACACTAATATAAACACCACAGAGCCACACTGTTCAATCCGCAGTTCCGAAAAGGAACTAGACTGTTGTTTTTTTTTGTCATTTTTCTATGTTTGTTTGCATATTGAATAAACGTTATATTCAATCCAACCCTGCACAGTACTGCTATTTATCCTCACCGTTGTGCACTGACACCTTTGCAGGTTCTCCTCCAGGAGCAGAACCAGGGAATACGCTACAAGTTCAATGTGCCCATCCAGCGAACAGGCAGTGGGGACAATGAGGTGGGCTTTAACTGGTACCACCTGCCCTGGTCTGAATGCTCAGCTACCTGTGCTGGAGGTAAGACAGATTTCTGGATTTGTGTTTTTTCTGCACTACGCAGAAACATATGAGGCTAAAACTAAAATTATCTACTAGAACATCACTCTGATTCAACCTTTGGTAGTAGTTGGAGTGGTTATGCAGCAATAGGTTTTCTAAGTTGGGAACAATGTTAAAAATTCAGTCTGTACAAGCCTCAGGTGCTTATTACAGAAGATCTGATACGCATTTATTTCTCTTTTGCAACTCTGCACGTGAAGAATCCGCTTGCAGCAGCAGCAGCTTTCTGCAGTGATTATGTCAGGCACCAAACACACAAGTCAAATTGTAATTTGCCTCCTCTGGCTACTTGTTATTTCTAAAGCGGGTCCTTGAAGTCTGAAATCCCATTGTTGTAAATGACTCTCTGTTACAGAGAGTGTTCTGTTTTTCTCCTTGCTACCTTCACCCAAGAGGTCGTGTTTTTGCCTGAACCCAGATTTGGATACGTTTAAAAAATTACCCTCTCTTATTACCACGAGCAGAATAGTAGTGCGATAATTGTTGCCATCAGACGGTCTTCGATTCAAACCTTGTGCTTGTGACGTAGTTGGAATGGGACAAATGCAGTGGAAGATTTTCAAGTGAGATAAATAAAGATAGATAAAAAATTCAACATTTTGGCCTTGATGGAGGTATGGCCTGCTTTAATGCTGTTTTCTGCATTCAGGTTTTTTTCTCCCTAAAACACTTTAGAATCTCTATTTTTCGAAACCCGCAATAAAGGTCAAATTATTTATTTATCTATCTTTTTTCAAGGATTAAACTCTATCGTTCTATGTGAGAAGAATACTGGCTTTCAGAGTCGACCTCCTTATGAGCTCCAGTGGCTGGTTGCCTTAAGAAAAAGCGGTCCAAGCATTTCGATGTCATAACACACTGTGGGGGTTAAAATTCTTTTGACTGTTTCTAACTTTCTGAAATATTTAATACTTGATGTGCATGTGTGTGTGTGTCATTCGGTAAATCTTCCCTAACCAATAATTCCATAAATGCTGAGGAGCAGTGTGGGGAAACCCAGTATCATAATTTGAGACAGACTTCCAAAATCATTACTTTATAGCTCAAAATTCACCCTCTAATAAATTCAATGTGTATATTTTCCATATTTTTACCAGGGTAATGAATATGGTGTAATTTCTATGAATGAGCTGCTTCACATAGCTTCTGGTTTACCAGTGCTGCTTGGGCACATAGAGATATGGCGGCTATTCCAGAGAGCTAGTCCTACGAAGTCAAATATCCAACGACTGAAACCACAGTGAAATGTTGACCACGGCCTCAAGAATGAATAAGCCAAACCTTTTAGCCCAAAAGCAATGGGTTTCATGTAACAATAAATAGTGTTTCTTCTCAGTTGTCAAGCGTGGCCTGGAACGGTTTGTAATATTTTGTAAAAGCATGACTGAATAAGCATGTGGCTTTCTCTGAAGGAGGATTTCCAAGTCCAGAGCAGGAGTTTGCGACTCTTCCTTAGATGGGAAGCACACATGGTTTTCCTGTGTCATAAACATGCCTTTGTATTGTTGATCCAAGTGCTCTTATTGTGTCTGCTGTGTAAAATGCAGGAGTTACTTAATCATGTGGTGTTGTTGAATGTATCACTACAGTCATAAAGTCTTTAAAAAACATCTTCTGACAGCCTTACAACTGATGCACTTTGCATTATTCCTCCAAACCATATAATTCACTCCAGCATATACGGAGAGATTTTCTATACTTCATGCACACACATGGGCACACACACACACACACGCACACGTGAACGCACATCCATATCTCATTACATCTGCCAGACAGGTCTGGTGTGGGATATGTCCCTGCAGACTCTTTCAGAGTTGGTATGGTATACACAGCATGCACACGCACACACACATATTCACACACACACCCACGCACAGTGGGAGGTGTGACACCGATACGGTAGCCCTCACTCTCTCCATTGTAAGCCAAAGTAAAGAGCTCTCTGCTCTGTAAAAGCAATTTGCCAAGATATGCTGCAAAGAAATAGGAATTTACACGTCTGCATTTACTACAGACTGAAAGCGATCCCATCTCCACATGAACACGGCTCTCAAGTGTTATTTTCTAGATCAGCTGAGCCCCACGCTACATGTCCCTGCTTCGACTGATCAGTGTGTGTCCTGTCTGTGCGCCGCAGGTTCGCAGAAGCAGGAGGTGGTGTGTAAGAGGCTGGATGATAACTCGGTGGTCCAGAACAGTTACTGTGACCCGGACAGCAAACCTCCCGAAAACCAGAGAGACTGCAACACTGAGCCGTGCCCTCCAGAGTACGTATCAGTCAGAACCCTTACATGGACGCTCTACTGCGATTTTTGCCTGTGCAGCAATTAGGATATACATGCAGAGTAATTCATCTATATGGATAAACCATATACACTCCTCAATGTTTCTAACAATAGCAAATATACCAGGATGCATTCTGGGGAAATAGCGAGCATATCTGGAATAAGGAAAGAGAAATTTATGGGAAATCATAATGAGCCTATGTTGAAAAAGTAAGGGTGAGTGTAATGGATTTTGGATTTTTTTTATCACTAAAAGCTTAATTAAATAAATATGGAATTCCCTGTGCTTAAAGGCTTATTATACACGCCTCACTGTTAAATAGCTCATGAGAGGATGGACGCCGGAATGCGTACAGTGATTGTAAGACAAAGATCATTTCCTACATTCCTGAGTACAGTGCAATGTGATCAGGGTGTTTACATGATGTGGGAAAAACAAAATTGATTCCTTAATTAGATTTGAATCGACATATTGGTTGACCCCAGCTTACAATTCCTGCTTCTGCTCCAGTGATTATGTAATGATAAGGAATGTAGTAAAAAGACATAATAATAATAAATAGATGATAACGAGCTCGTACCGTCACCTCACGTTAATACTTTAAAAAGCAGAATCTTCCATAAAAACCAGACAGACTGGTAATATTAATTTGCCTTCAAGGAGTCCTTTGGTTGTAAAATGTGTTTGGAAGAAAATAATAAAATAAAATGGCACTGATTTATAACTTCATCTGTTAACTATTTTCAGCGTTTGCCTCGTGCCAAAAATAAGAGTCCTGAAAATGACCACCTGTGTTTGATTGTATTGACTACTTTATGAATCCTCGAGGGATAATATCCACATATACAGGTGGAATATGAATGTGTGTTCAGTGGCCAAGTGTCTGCAGCTTCAACACTGCAGCTGAGGCCTCAGCCAGACGGACTTCAGACAGTAACTTGGAGAAGAAGAATTAAATGCATTGGGCTAATTAGATTCAAACATCTGCCAATTGTTTTGAGTGTCTTGGCATTTGTTGGTGTTCTGTGAGCAGATTTTTGGTTGGGTTTCAGCCAAAACGCTGATATTACAGTATATCTACTGTATAAGTAGTCATTTGTATTCATATATTTAGGCTACAGTCTATTAGTTCTCACATCTGTGTTCACTGGAGTCATACTTGTGGTATCTAATTTACCTTGATTAGTACTTGAAAGCCCTTTTAGCACGCGTGTGTTGAATTACAGCGCACACATGACATTTCTGTCTGTTGCAGAGTCTCTGAAAGGCTGTCTGAGGAGATCATGTAAACATGATTGTTTTAGAATAGCCAGGATTTTATGGGCTCAAGTAATGAAAGCTAACACAGATGTTTGAACACATTGTTAATTCTGTATACATTCCATTTTATGATGTAAAGTGGATCGCTGCTGCAATACCTCAGAGGCTGGATGTGTTTAGAAGGCCGTTGTCTTGGCAGTTTTATGATATTAATTCTGACGTCTGACTGGAGGTTACAAGCCTCAGTCCAACGTTCTGGAACTCAACAACTCAATGACCTGGGCTGGCATGGCACTGCGTGGCATGAGCATAAAAACAGTCTGCAAAACCAGCACTCAAATAATAAATCTTTTTGAAAAGTCTTAACCAATTTTCAAAGTGTTAAAGGATGGATTAAGAGCACTTTCATAGTCCATTTGGTTCAGTTTGTTTGTCGATGCACACCAAAGTGTGACGTGTTTAGCGTGGGAGTTACCTGATTACTTGGGAGTACCAGCGCTCTCGTTCATCTATTTCTGAAAATATTACCACAAACTCTATTTTCATGTTATTCCTCCCAAGCAGCCAATGATGATGCAGCAACTTTACAAATCTCAGTACAAATGTCTTAATATGGGAATTTGTCTTTTTTGTTCCTCAAACTATTGCTTTTCTGGAGGGCGTCATAGACTAAAATATAACTTTGTTTAGGCTATTTAACCTTATTGAATTTTCTATTGTCCTGGGGTTCCCCGAAATCCTTTCTCGCTCATTCTTTCGTTCCAGTTGTTCCTTTATGTGGTCATTAGCCCATATATCCAGTAGACATGTTATGTCTTCCTTATTCCAAACCCATTGGGACTGATATACAACTGTTTTTCGGCATTATCCATCAGTTTTTCTGTTGACTAATTCAGGTATAACATAGGTCCAGAAACTCATGAAAAATGTGCCCTCACCTGCCATGAACCTCACCAAAGTTCACTTTCAGGCAGATAGATAAAGGTCCAATCTCTCTAAACATTTTGGTGTGCACCGCAGACGGTGGATGAGAGCACCCTTAGTGAGTGATTTTGTTACCAGGACTTAAATCTTGGCATACGGCCAGATGGAGATACTGATGCCTCATCTGAAGTGCCTTGTTAGATAATCGGATAGTGGCGTAACCCCCTTTTGAAGGTTAAATTGGTTCAAGCGTTAAATCCACGTCGGGTAGTGGTTGGCTGTGTGTGCTAAGGTGTGATAGTGTGTAAAGTTTTTAATTTTTCTGTTAAAAAAAAAAAACAAGTATGCCATGATACACGCTGACATCACCAATGTAAGTCTCCATCAGGGTGATATCACGAATAAAAGTGACAGTTTTAT
The DNA here is from genome assembly GCA_900303265.1 of Brotula barbata. NCBI lineage: Eukaryota > Metazoa > Chordata > Actinopteri > Ophidiiformes > Ophidiidae > Brotula > Brotula barbata. Next base: position 272,153 of record OMNV01000727.1, read on the forward strand.
CTGGAGCTAAACAGTTCTTTACATCTAGGTGGTTCATTGGAGACTGGTCAGAGTGTGGGAAGACCTGCGATGGAGGGATAAGGACAAGGACCGTTCTTTGCATCAGGAAGATCGGGCCCTCCGAGGAAGAGACGCTGGAGGACACCCACTGTCTGACTCACCGACCGATTGAACGAGAGTCATGCAACAATCAGTCTTGCCCACCTAAGTGGGTCACTTTGGATTGGTCAGAGGTAAGCCAGCGTTGATTCGGAGAGGTGGAATAAGCCAACTAATGTAGAAACATCAACTGCTGCCATGAAAATAACATTAACACCGAGATCTGCTTACCCTGCTTGTCTCTCCCTAGTGCACACCTAAATGTGGCCCCGGCTTTAAGCATCGCATTGTCTTGTGTAAGAGCAGTGACCTGACTAAGACCTTCCCCCCTGCCCACTGCCCCAGCCTCAACAAACCCCCAGTCCGAATCCGCTGTAGTTTAGGACGCTGTCCTCCTCCTCGCTGGATCCCTGGGGAATGGGGACAGGTAAGGTCACGTACACGGCATGCCACTCTCAAAGTCATCGGATCTCTGCACTGTTCAGAGATCAGAACTTACCGTCTTGTAATTGTGACTTGCGGAGCTACCTGCGATCCTTTTCGAGATCCTTTCAGCAGTTCATGCTAATTTGATTCTGATCTGGAGGTTTGGAAAAAAGTGGAAAATCATGGCTATGTAGTTTTCGGAACAAAGAGGCAACTTATTTTAGCTAAGGAATATCTGCAGCGAATCGGAGCTGAGCTTTCAAAACAAAAGCATACAATATAATCCCCTTAAAAAGATAGATGGTTGTGTCAAAACACAAAGATGCACAGAGAGGTTCAACATGATGTGAGTGGTTAATATAATTTACACCTGGTGGGGATTTAAGCAGGCCTGTGACGTGTGTGTTTTTATGTGTTGCGCATTTGGAAGTCTGTTTGCGTAGTGGCTCTGGGTGTGAATCCAAATGCTTGAGCGGGCCTGGGTTGTGTGATCAGGTGGCAGTAATATCTTCCCGGAGGTTTGACGTTTATCTCTGACTCAGACAGCATCCCTGTATCACTTCCAGGAACAGGATTTACAGGAAGACGAAGGAGTTGCAGTTTTGGACTTTTAGTGCACTCAGCAAAGCCATTGCTGTTGACTCATGATGATAAGAGGATACCAAAAACCGTGACTCAGTCAAAATAAGATTTATGAAAAGTGTGGCGTGTTATTATGTATAGCGTGTAGTGAGTTAGTGTGAAAGTGGAATTTTAAACAGTGTACTCTGGTGTTTAGGAGAAAGCTGTTCTGAATCCTGCTTGGTCACTATTACGCATCAAACCAAACACCATGGATGACTGAGAAGCTGCAGGTTTTCAGGCCAACCCAAACAGCAAAGGATTAAAAACTGATCTCAGTCAAGACACATTATGTAAATGCGCACAGAACCAAATTGGAGTCCAATCTGATGTTCCAGACCGCATATGATCGACTCTCAGATACAGCTGCCTCGAGTTTGTTTGCAAAAACAGATAAGCACCTTTTAAAGTTACATTTGATTATTTCTTCTTAGATTTCATTTGAATTTGAGTTTGATTGATGTCATTAGGAATGCATATCAAAAAAACACAAAACCCCAAAACAACAAACAAACAAGATTTATACCATTTGATTAAAACTAAGTGATTTGTTTTTGTATTTATGCATTTCTAAGGGACCAACGAAACAAAGGACACCCATTGAGGCCTCCTTGATCTGGTGATCTGTTGTTGAGATCAGATCTCAACGCGAACAGAATCCAGATGACGAGCATGTTTTTTTAGTAATAAAAGTAGAAATACAACATCAGAGAGCATATATGAATGTAAGGTGTAAAAGGGGTCAGAGGACAATCTCATGAATTTATCTGGAGAAACCTGTAGCCTCCCCGCCTCCCCGGCACATGGTTCGAGACCCCTGGACTGGATGGGGCTGGAGGTGATGTCATGGTTTCAGCGATCAGCTTTGTGTTGTTCAGGTCAGGAGTCAGAGGTGAAGAGTCAGGCAGTCTAGGTCATCACTCTCCCTCTGCTTCTTCTCATAATGACCACATGTGCTCTCACACGCAAGCATCAATACACAGCGTTACAACTCAATCAGTGCCACTAACCCTCGTAAACAAAGCAGAGCTGCCTGATAACCTCAGCGTGCTCCATCAAAGAGCCGGCTCCCCGACGCGCCTGGCTGAAGCTACTGCTGCTGAGAGCACAGCTGCGGTCTACATGTGCGCCGCCGTTACTCGTGCACTGCTGAGGTGTTTGCTCTCTCCCTCTCTTTTTCTCACACACCCCATCTCTTCTTTCTTCCTCCATAATTACAATCTCCGATCCCACACCGGCCGCTTTTCTCAGCATCAGAAAGGCAAGATTGTTACTACCGAGTGCCTGCTCTCCCAGGCCAAAAGGTCACTGGTTCAAATCCCACTTAAGTCGTAGCACTGACGTATACCATCTGTCATGGCTGGGAGTGGGCCCTAATAAAGGCTGTCTAATTGGGAAGGGATGACATGCAGGTCCACTGATCTGAGGCAGCCACAGAGGATCATCGAAGGTGATGGAAAGCTTGAGCAGCCATTTGTTGATGGCTGGGTACACACACACACACACACCACATGCACACAGTGACTGACATTCTTTCTTTCTTTCTTTCATGTGCGAGTAATCAAGGCGATTCCATCCAATAATATATAATAATAATATTTAACACCATACAGAGTTTGTCTTGTCTTCACGAGGAAGGACATAATGGCTGCTTCTATTATGGCTGTTTTACACACCACACCGTTTGGCCATGACACGGTGAAGTCAAATTTGATTAGGTATCGCTTCAGTCCTGCTGACTGTGTTTGACAGTGCTAATACACGTGACAAATTTGAACAAAACACACAGAGAAGAGGAGAACATCATTTACATGTGTGTGAGGAAAGATCCCCATTTCTCTTTGGGCATTAAGTGGAGAGTATTAAAACATAAACTGTCCATCCCATAGTCACAGGTCCAGGCTACGGTTGAGTTAAGAACATTTTCTTGGGTCGTATTCAAATGTTCGTACAGTAAACCTTACTCTGTGCTGGCTGATTGTTTACATTTGTTATGCCTTCACTGTATGTCAACTACTCATATTTTCTGCTTCAGTCTGTCCACCTTTTGCTTTATGGGAGGCCAAACCATCCAAAAACTTCATGAAACAAAGCACCAAATCCAGTTGGTGTGGCCGACAGATTTGGCCCCATCGTTCACACAATGACAACAGGAAAGGTGTTTTTGAGTTGTTACTCACGTATAGCACACAGGTGTCCAATCATATAGCAGACACGACCCACTCAATAGTGCAGAGTTGCTGGTTGGATCACAAACACGTCCACGGGATGGCTGGATACGGTGTCTTGTTTGGTGAAGGTTTTGAATAGCTTGGCCACACCTCATGCCGTGCAATCATTGTACACAAATGGATGTGTGACATAAACTTATTTTAGTTACAGTATTTATCACTTCTCCTTACTGAGCATATTACTTCATGTACACAGAATTTAAATACTGAAATGTTAGGCGCCGGCCCAAACATTGATCATTAGAAACATATCCTTTTTTTATTGCAATGATTGATTTGATTGTGACTCGTCATGCAATAAAACTTTGTAACACTGATCAGAATGAGGATGATTTACTAAGTTTGGTCCTGCTGTTGTTTCCTGTTGCAGTGTTCGGCTCAGTGTGGCCTGGGCCAGCAGATGAGGACGGTGCAGTGTCTCTCGTACACAGGACAGCCGTCCAACGAGTGCGCAGAGTCCCTCCGGCCCACCACCATGCAGCAGTGCGAAAGCAAGTGCGATGCCACCCCCATCTCCAACGGCGACGGTGAGATGACAACACACACGTGTGTGCTCGCACCTGCACACCCGGGCACATGACACGAGTCTGCCATCACGTTGTAATAGCCTCGGCTCTACCTGTCTGCGTGATGAGTTGCCTGCTTGAAGTTTTCATCGCGCTCACGGCGAAACGTAGCGGCCACCAGACGCAAACATTAAGCGAGTTTCTACCACGAGCACAGGCGGACGGTTTAGAAATGTGAATTCCTGCTGTGTGTGCATTAGTTTGACACAAAGCCTGACTTGAAAAGGTTGTAAACCGTCTCTGTCTCCGTCTTTACTATGTTCTGCTATGACCTAAACATGCTTGGATGACACGCTCCTCTACACTTTGCCAGCTACATTAATCTTTCCAGTGAAGTTGGCTCGTGGTCAAAGTGAAACAGCTCAGCCCTCCATATACACTTACTCATGATGGATGGCTATTCAGATGCACAGAGAAGGGCCTTTCGATTAGCCTGAATGGAAAACATGAGCAGCGTTTACAGGCTGGCTAATGGGATTAGCTGTAGGCTAATTGTTCCTTTACGGACAGCAGTGAGGCAACGTCTCGTTTCATTTGGCTCTGTGGAGGCAGGGGCCGAAGCCTAATAAGGGAAGACACTCTGATCGTGATAAGGCATTTAGAGCAATGCCTGTCCAGCAAATAGTTTGTGTATCTGCGTATGTGTGTGTATGAGTGCGTATCGCAGAGATGGCAGGAAGCCCGGTCAGTGAACAAGGCCAGGATCTGTCTCAGTCTTAGTCCAAGTATAGTTGCAGAGTATCATTCTGTTGAAGCCTGAGGGGGATCCACGAGCGCTCAGACAGCAGATCACCTCTCAAAATGGATGAAAAACATACAGGAGAGTTTTTAATTGTTCAATGTTTTTAACGACAACGCTGTGGATTATGTGTCTTTAACTCAGCTCTGTCTCCTTTTGTCTCTCCTCAGAATGCAAAGATGTAAACAAAGTGGCGTACTGCCCACTGGTACTGAAGTTCAAGTTCTGCAGCCGTGCGTACTTCAGACAGATGTGCTGCAAGACCTGCCAGGGGCACTGACCCTCAGTGCACAAGAGAAACATAGCAAATAGAGAGAGAGAGAAAGAACAAAAGATGGAGGGAGGCTGTGACGGCACTGAAAGGAAGGGAAGAAAAACAGCGCAGACTGAAAAACTCCGGGCCAGTGGATCAGCACTGGGGAAAGAGGAGAAACGCAAGGATGTAGCTGTTTATCACAGCCGATCCTTCACGGTGGAACCCAAACCACTGCTCAGCCTGTATGCTGACACAGACATTTGTTTATTTTCACTTCTGTGAAGTGGAACTCAGAAGATTGTTGCTTGTGATGTTATTTTTATTATAATAATAATTATTGATATCATTGTTAGTCTTCCTCCTGGTCATGGCTTTGTTGTTTTAATGAATCCTAAGTGCTGGACACATCACTCACACACACATGCACACACACACACACAGTGTACCCTGGAGAAGGACAGATGTGGACCGTTACACTCCTCAGGAGAAGAGGGGATGGGAGGTGAAAGTGATCTCTGTATCGTGGGACAAATGTGATGGTGCTATTGGCAGGCAGACTTTGGCTTCCGTGCACTTTTGTGTAAATACTTTTACAAACCGCTCAAATACTTGCATACTACAAAAAAAACCCATCTGTGTACTGTATATTTATTATATAATTCTAAACATAGCTAAGAGATTGTCCTGTCATGTTTTGGTCAGACAGTAGCCCACTGTCATGGAGGGGAATGTGATGGGAACAAACTCACATTCAGTGTCTGTGTTGTATACTGTAAATCCTTCAGTACTGCAGTCATTTACAACCAGTTGTATCCGTTACAATCTTATATACTGTAGCTGGTTCACCTTATGTTAGGATTTCTGTATTATACATCATGTCCAGGACCAGAACAGTGTGGTTATAGAGGATGTTTCACAACAATTTACAGCCGTGATTGTCCAAGTCAGAGGGTGAGTTCGTGACATGACAACCCCAGGGCTCATCCTTAGTCCTAAATAGCATGAGGCCATGTGAAACACGTGTTTACATGCATGCTTAAACGGGACTAAATAGCACCTGTTGATAGTCCATTATACTATACACACACGCTACCGTTCATAGCCATGTCTTCGTTATTGAGAAATAGGCAAAAATATCGAAAAAAACCCACAAGTAAGGCGATTTTTTTTTTTTTTTACCAATCGTCGCATTAACAGAATAATCGGATTGAAAATGGATTTGGTGCATTCAGAATAACAGAAGTAAAGTAGATAACATACTTATATAAACCGCTATACTTAGAGATACTGATTCTGTGTAAGCTTTTCCCCGCCTACAGTTTTGCCTTGCGTGAGGCGGTGAAGACGTAGTTAATCCGAACACCATCCATGTATGCATCATACTCTGCATTTGTGCCTTAATCGCAGTGCAAGCAAACTTCGGAG
>OMNV01000728.1:1702-13212 GCA_900303265.1 Brotula barbata
TGTTGTGTGTGTGTGTGTGTGTGTGTGTGTGTGTGTGTGTGTGTGTGTGTGTGTCAGTCTGCCAATATGCTGCTGCCTGTTCCCAGGTTGCTACAGATCACTGCCTCTTTCGCACATCAGCCTGCTCATTCTGTCAATCATCAGTTACATATGCAAACACACAAATACACTCACATATTATCTCTTTCACTCAGTGGTAGGCAGTGATCCATGGTAACAGGATGAGATGCTCGCCCAGAGCACAGCTGAGTCTCCTCAGGGGACCCCTGTGTCCCTCTTAACCGCACAACATACTCTTGGAAATGCGCACACAGACACGCAGAGGATTTTACAAATATTTGTGTATTGTTATGTATACATTTTTATGTTTGCGTGTGAGTCTGTCATCTCTCCAGCTGTCTTTGTTTATGTGCAAGTGTGCGATTGTTAGTGTTCGGCTCTGCGTATTTGTATGAGTGATCTGGAGATGCTTGACATTTTTCCACAGCAGAATGTGTTCAGGACCGTTTACTTGTCACCTCCCCTGCCATTAGCCTCTATAGGTCACTCTAAGTAGAGTCATTCACACTCCTCAAACCAACAGGGCTTGTAGGAGAGAGAGAGAGAGAGCGAGAGAGAGAAAGAAAGAAAGAGAGAGAGAGGACAGCTCAGCTTGGCGTGCTGCTGGACATCAGCACCTTGGAGAGGTTCTGTAACAATTCTGTGTGACTAGTGCCACCATGAGGCTAACTATGTTACTGAGCTTTTGTGAGTGAAAAAAGCCTGCACATAGGGCAGATCGGCTAACACATTATGTGTGAGTGGGCGTGTGAGGGTGGTGGTTCAGACCTGAGGTGAGAATGTGCTTTCTCTGTGTGTGGGTAGTAGGTGGTCATCGTGGTGGTGTGATCTGTCCGCGGATTGTCTCATCTTGGGATTGGGATGACTCACAAGTCTCCATTTTAGGCGCCCGTGACATCAGTTTATGTTAATCTTTGTTTTTTCTTTGTTAATCTTTGTTGTTTCTTTATGAATCTTTGTCTATCTGTGTGACATCATCTGTCCTGCGAGCGTATCTGCAAACAGACCTTTCTGTCTATCTGTGGAGAGCGTGTGTTGACAAGGAGGTGTTTGTCTCCCAAGGTTATGTATGATCCCTCCTCTCCAGTTGTTTCCCCCATTTCTCCTCTCTGTCCATAAATTTTAGTAATATTATTCCTTCCGTCCATTAGCATATGCTCTCTCTTTCTTCTTATCTACTTGCTCTCTCTACCTGTCTTTCTACCTCTCTATTTCTACCTCTTCTGTCTGTCCTATCTGTCTCTCTCTCTCCTGTCTGTGTCTCTGTCTCTCTCCCCTTCTCTATGCACATGTTAATGGTGCTCTGGGCTATGTGTAGGTAAAGGCCCAGAGACCATCTTTGCGGGGATGGGCCTCAATGATAATGAGTGGCACACGGTCAGGGTTGTCCGGCGTGGCAAGAGCCTCAAACTCACTGTGGACGACCTGCAGCCTGTTGAAGGTAATCACAGCTGTCTACGTACAACCCCTTTGTCTTTTACCCAGTCTGCCCAGGTTTTAAGTGTGTATAAAGTTCTTCTGATACATCATGTAAAGTCTTGCAAATTCACCCTCCACAGTTCCCGACAAAGACCATATCGCATGAAAATCATAATTAGTTTATTAAAACAAACGGTTCTATTGGGGATGAATGAGGGTTGAAGTTGGAAAGTAATGAAAAATGAAAGAATCATTAATTCAGTATAGATTGGGGACAGAGCCAAAAGTTCATTGTAACTGCCTGGGGTATCTCATGGCACATCTCTCTAATGAGTAGGCGGTGTGGTCTTTGTTCTGGAACTCAAGTTATACTGATTGTATGAAACCATCGTGTGTGTTTTCATTTCCATTAATCGAGTCAAAATAACACCATTAAGGCATTCTTAACAAAAAAATAAAAGTGAAGTGATAATTGTTATTAGCGTCGGTATTGGTGAAAGTGTACTGTTGAATCCCAGGCTTCAGTAGTCCTCACCTCTGAAGTTTACCCCCGCCACCAGGTCAGATGGCAGGCGATCATACCCAGCTGGAGTTCCACAATGTGGAGACGGGCATTGTGACAGAGAAGCGCTTCATGCCCGCCGTGCCCTCCAATTTTATCGGCCACCTCCAGGGCCTGACACTAAACGGCATGCCCTACATCGACCTGTGTAAGAACGGTGACATTGACTACTGCGAGCTCAACGCTGTTATTGGCTACAAGAGCATTGTGGCCGACCCCGTCACCTTCCGCTCGCGCTCAAGCTTTGTGACCCTGCCCACGCTGCAGGCCTACTACTCCATGCACCTCTTCATGCAGTTCAAGACCACCTCCCCCGACGGCCTTATTCTCTACAACAGGGGAGATGGCAATGACTTCATAGTGATAGAGCTGGTTAAAGGGTGAGCTCAACGGCACACAGTGAAGTAATATTGACAATAGCAATCAATCAAGGCACATATTTGAAGTCTCAATAGGATATATCAATATCAAAAGGCACTCTTTTCTTTGCCCCTCTCTAGCTACTTACACTATATCTCTGACCTGGGCAATGGAGCACACCTGATCAAGGGCAACTCTAACAGTCCTTTAAATGACAACCACTGGCACAATGTGCACATTTCCAGAGACACGAACAATCTCCACACAGTCAAGATAGACACCAAAGTCACCACACAGACCACCATGGGAGCCAAGAACCTCGACCTAAAAGGTACGCACATATACAAGCACTGATGCCTCATGACAGGTAATAAGTCTGAATCTAAATTAAGCATGGTGAAGATAAAACATTGCTGCTGTGCACAAAGTTTCATTTTAATGCTCTTCTGTAGGTGACCTGTATATCGGGGGTGTCTCTAAAGAGATGTATCGAGACCTGCCTAAACTGGTTCACTCCCGAGAAGGATTTCAGGGTTGCCTAGCAACAGTTGACCTGAATGGCCGCCTCCCTGACCTGATGGCTGAGGCCTTGGTAACAATGGGCCAAGTAGAGAGAGGCTGTGAAGGTGAGACACACACACTTGAGACAAACGACTAAATCTGGTTTGCTTCCACGTCCCTTATGTTACGAAACTTTTTTTTTTCCAGTTTTCTTGAACTCATGCTCTCTGTTATTAGAATAACAAACTAACCCAGCTTTCTGTCATTTAGATTTTATTCTCTTGTTTCTCATCTCTTCCTCTGCGTTTCTGTGCATTGTGTTTTCTCTCTTTTATCACCATTTGTTCCACTCTCTCAGCAGTGTTCTCTGACTAACCATCTAACTTAATTTGCTTGTTTGCTTTTTGTTTGGCTGACAAAAGTTACATTGATGAAAGCTGACTTGCAAGGTATAATACTTTGTTTGAGACTTGTGTGAGTAATAAAATGAGTGCGTGTGTTAAAACTTCCCAGTGGTGTCCAGTGTTGTGTGGATCCCAGTGATCCAGAATCCAAGGTCAGAGGTGACCCAACACTGATTGGTCCTCTCTTAGTCACCGTAGTGACTTCATTGCAGTGACATCACCACCACTTGACTTGAGTTTGATCACAGCTCTAACACCCAGATTGCCTAGCAGCATGCTGTCTAACCCCTCCTACTGACTTTCAACCTAATTTGAATGGAATTTCAATACTCCATTTGTGAATCATTTCATGCTGTTTCCTATATGCCTTATGCTAGACATGTATTGAAAAGCAAAATGAAGCTTTGACTTAGTCCTCCAATACGGTTTTAGCACAAGGCAAAGAGGGAACGGTGTCAGACAACTGAATAAAGAGTATTGATAAAGGCCTTTGAGCGTAACATGTCCCTCTTATGTTTAACCTCCCCGTCATGTCTCTGCCCCACCACCTGCATGTTCTCCAGATTTGGCAATTTTCACTATAAAACTGAATTCCAATTTAGTTTATATGGAAAATGTAGCATCTTCTTGTAGTTTAAGAATGGTAGTCAGCCCACAATAACAATATAATGCTGCTGTTTTACAATGATTTTTGTTTTACTAACACTACTACTAATTACAACAAATCACCATAACAGCCAGAACAACAGCCTACACAATAACAGGCATTGTGATCCAGATGTTCCACAACGTCTGGCTCCAGACAAAACCTATGTCCATGTTCATCTATAACAAAATTTGTGCACCACTCTCTCACCTCTCACTCTAGGGCCCAGCACTACCTGTCAAGAAGACTCCTGTTCAAATCAGGGGGTCTGCCTGCAGCAGTGGGAGGGCTTTACCTGTGATTGCAGCATGACCTCATATGCTGGACCACTGTGCAATGACGGTGAGTGCTTCCTGTTTGACAATTGCATCACATTAAATCATTTTAATTGTTTACTGTGGAGATAACAGAGAATTCAGTGGGCTTGCTTTTGTTATTTGAATCCAAGCATAAAAATAATAACCTTTTGGCATTTTATGGGATTTGGTTTTTGATTTTGGCTTACATTTGTATATAATTAGAATGACAAAATGTGGCTTGTGAAAATGTGGTTTCTGCCAATTTTCCACTGGTTTGTAGAAATTTGGGAAAAGTATCTCGTTGTTGATCATTTCCAAAAAGATAATCAATGTTTGAAAGTTCCTGACGTTTTATATTTAATTTTAAAGACCTCTAGAAAATAAAACTCTCAATAACTAAACAAAAATTCTAGTTGACTGATTCATTCAGGAAAAAAAGAAGATTCTTCTTGTTTGTTTGATTGTTGAAAATTCTTCCACAGCTGATCCTCACTGTGACTTTACCCTTACCATATTGATGTAGGAATGCTGCAGGTGTAGTACTTGCGGTATAAAGCTACTTCAACGCTGCTCTGCATTTATCAGAGCCGCCACGTGAGGGCAGTGTCTTTACTTATGAAGTACAAGGACAATGTTACCTGCTCCAAGTTTCCTTACACTCATTCAGCGTCTCTTACGATCAGCATGGTACGATTTTGCCCTTACACTTTCCAGCCTCAGACTCTGCGTCATCCTTTGTCACCCCTGCGATAAAAATACCAGATGATTATGTACAGTAGGGATCCCACGAGTCAAGTCATTATTCTTTCTATGAGTCATCTAGAACACAGTGAGCTTTACACAGTACTATCAAGGCATAGTTTGGAAAACACAGATTTCCATCTTTTAACCTGTGAAATGTAACATTTGGGCCTTTTCATTTTCTTTATCAGATATGCATTAAAAAAGATATGCAGAGCTATTACCAAACAAAGACCTAATGGATCCCTTCTTAAGATAGACATCACAGCTGACGGTGTGTAGTGTAGGTTTTCAAGCACTTAATTTTTATGTTTTTGAACCAGCTGGCACCACTTATATCTTTGGCCGTGATGGAGGAGTGGTGATGTACACGTGGCCCCCCAATGAACGTCCGAGCACCCGGGCAGACCGCCTTGCCCTTGGATTCAGCACCCAACAGAAACATGCCATTTTGCTGCGGGTGGACAGCGCGTCTGGTCTGGGAGACTACCTTCAGCTTCAGATAGTAAGTCAATCTTAAACATTTAAAGTATTTATTCGCTGAAGTCAAATTTATTGCACTGCATATGCTAACCGAATGTGCTCCATATTTGCCCTCCCCCTCCCTCCCAGGACAAGGGCAACATTAGAGTAGTATTTAATGTGGGCACGGACGACATCAACATTGAGGAGAGCTCCAAATTTGTCAACGATGGGAAGTACCACATAGTTCGGTTCACTCGCAGCGGAGGCAATGCAACCCTTCAGCTGGATGACCTGCCAGTCATAGAGCGCTATCCCACAGGTAGGCCCTGTCCCGCCTACATAAGCCCCACTCACCCAATTACCACAGCACTGCCCAGCTGTGCTGGTGCTAATTACATATTAGTTCAAACCAGCCCACCTCTTGATTGATGAACCACATCGCTCTTCCTATCAATGTTTATATTCAAACACTGTTATTGGTAGATATAACTGCAGCTTTGTTTTATGTCATTGTTTGTGAAATGAAATATGTGTGATATGATATGAAACTTGACTGTTTAAACCGTTAAAATGAGACAGTTATTACAATAGCTTGTGCTAGCCAGCTATGTTATGTTAGGCCTGTTAAATAGTGTTAAAGGTAATTTATGAAAATAGTCAATTCAGGTTGTTTTTGTCAGCATAAAAGAAAATAATAACAGTTGGTGCATTTTGGACAAACAATAATTTTAAAAAAGATGTCATATTTGGAGTTAAATGTTTAACTAGAAAGAAAAAATAAGAAAAAGAAAAAAAGAGTGTATTTTGTTGAACATAGCCTTTGGTTTTACATTGGTTTGTTTTTATATACTATACTAAAGTGGTAATCATAGGTAGTGATCTTTAACACAATGAAGTCCAGGCTTTAGGAGGCAGATAGCTAAAATGCTAAATGTTAGTTGGTTTGAGGTGTGTGTGAGGGTTCTTCCTGTATGTAACACTAAACACAGTCAGTCATACAGACAGAATGTGGCAGCTGTAACCTTATTTCCCTGTGCTCTTTCAGATGTTAACCCCTGAAATGTCTCTTTAAATTAAACCCAATGAACAGAGAGTAAGAGTCCGCTCACTGGAAACATAGTGAATTCAGCTTGTGTTCTCTTAACACATCAAGCTCATCTTACCGCAGTAACATGCTAACAATGAGCAGACCATTACTTTCTTTTCATTGCTGTTCTTTTTGTATCCAGCTCCTGTACCACGTTTGGATGTGCGTAATTACTACTGTGTTTTCATCTCTAAATTAAAGGTAACATTGATAACGAGCGCCTGGCCATCGCCAGACAGCGAATCCCCTATCGGCTCGGTCGAGTAGTTGACGATTGGCTACTCGACAAAGGTAAAAACCCTGATTAAAATTCCTTAAAACTTTCAGCTTAAAAAATACAACTTGAAGCCAGTTGAATTTATTATATTGTGCACCATCAACTAACATCTAAAAATCTAAATCCATAACTAAGTATTTAAAAGTGGGGCAGCTGTAGTGTGTAATAGTGTGTAAACTGTAGTGCCTGTGAACGTATCTTGTTAGTGTGTATCTGATAATATCAGGTTAAAGGGACGATGGAGAGATTTAAATGTGAATAAATCAGAAAATAGAAAAGAAGCTCTGATAAAAGATGCATTATTAAGACTGGTAAATAATTTTGTTGTCATATTGTAAACTATAAAGCATTTCCTAAAGATTATATTATCCCTAATTTTGCAATCAAATTAATGTACATGCAAAGTACGATGACATGTAAGAATTATGTAAATTGAGATGACACGACTAATAGAGCAATGCTTTTTGAAAAAAATGTAAAAGTTGTCCTCTTAAACTTCGGCAGATCTTAAATTAGCCTCTAGTCCCTTTAACAATGAGCAGTGCTAGAGCTTATAACCTGTGCATGCTTCATAGGGCTGTTACAACAGTACTCTAGATCTTTCTCTCTGTCTGCCTGTCTGTTGCTCTCTAAGATACAATGTCGTGCCGCACCGCCATCGCCATAGCAACCATCTGTCAGCCCTGTCTTCTCGGGGCACTCCGACTCCTCTCATCTGCTGCCTCTTCTTCCTCCCTCTGTTCTTTGCCTCTTCGTTCCCCTCTCCTCGACTTCTCAGCGCCCCCACCCCTGTTCGTCTCTGTTTTCCATTCCCTCCTCTCACTCTTATCTCTTTCATTCTCAGCCCCTTCCACGGTTCTTCACCACGGCTTTGATTTGCTCTGCCATGCTTTATCTATCCCATCCTCTCACCATGGCTTTGGGGATGATGGATTGTGTAACACTCAGACACTCTTGTGTGTGTATGTATGCACGTATGTGACCACTGGTATGTATGTGTGTGAATGTATTTGTGTATGCGTGTGTCCGTCTACCTTCCTCCCTGTGTGTGGGTGTGTGCGTGTTACCGCCCGTGTGCAACTTTGTTTGTGTGTGTGTGTGTGTGCGTGTGTGTGTGTGTCCGTGTCCGTGTCCGTGTCCGTGTAGGTCGCCAGCTGACCATCTTTAACAGCCAAACGACGGTGCGTGTTGGTGGAGGGGAGCGGGGTGCCGGCATGTTCCAGGGCCAGCTGTCTGGCCTTTACTACAATGGCCTCCGCATCCTCAACATGGCTGCTGAAAGCCACCCGCACATCAGGGTGGAAGGCAGCGCACGGCTGGTGGGCGACATGCCGTCCTCCTCTATAACCCCCCAATCTAGCGCTGCTGCTGGAGGCAACCGCTCTGACTCTGCCCCATCCATTAGTGACATCACAACTACCACAGCCAGCAACAGGAAACAGGGTACCACACAGCAGGTCAGTGTATCTTTTAATCACAGTTAACTTCTTGCTGTATTCACAATTGAGGATACTGAGAGCATCATTTATGTTTTTCCTTCTGGAGGTTGTGTGAGTTTTAGAGACAATTAAAATTCTAAAGCATCATGGTGACAACAAACTAGTTTTGGTATTGTTTCCACAAGTGAAGATCCCACTCTGATCTACTTGGCCATACACTGTATGGATTTATTTATTTAATTAATTATTATTATTTAATTATTTATTTATTTAACAACACACTTATGCTGGCACAAACGCTCAGTCTAGCATTGTAATTCATGGGCGTATGCAACCAGGTGTATTAATCGTAGATGAAACATGCTACTGAAGTAAAGACCAAAAACAAAGATTTCAGGGCAGTTTGCAACCTATGAGTTTTACTTATGGGACAAATATTGGCATTAACCTCATTATTTTCACATTTTTGACACCTAATGTCATATAATCCGATAAAAATGTGAGGAAAACATAATTTGTGCCCTTTTTTACATGTTGTGAATGACACGGAACCCTTCATCTTATCTAAACTACTGAAAAGCCTCAAAGTGGGACAAAGAGGGATTTCACTGGTGTGTGACGTGTTTTTAATGTGACTTTAATTCTGAATATTTTGTGCAAAATCATTAAAACAGTGTTTAGAAAAGACTCCAGAAAGACATTTGGCTTTAAACTAATACAAGAATTACAGATAATTTAACTTAGAATTTAATAAACTGAGTGCAAAAGGTCTTTTCTTTGCATGGGAAGAGAGTGAAATCTTTAGTATTTCTAAATACTGCTTAAACCCTGGCTATGGCCCAGTGTGTGGTATGTAGACATTTGTAGTTCATTTATAATTCTCTTAGATATCAAGTCCTATCACCTCATTGCTATCGTACTTCAGTGTGATAATGATGTTAATTTGTTTTAATAACCTTCATATGGGACTCAGTAAGAGGATTACCAGGCACATAGCCCATTCCGTGAGGCTGAGCAGATAGCAAAAATTGTCAAGAGTCGAGTGGGTTGTTTTAAAGTCTTTGCCTGCTTCGTACAGAAGCTCAGAGTCAGTTACAGATTTACGCATCATTAACATGTCAGAATATGTAAATAAAAGATTTTAAAAAACAATGTGCAGCAATCTGCTAATGCATAAAAGCATTTCTTACCTGACATGTCCAAAGAGATAAAGGTATCTTCGGAAAACATTGACATGATATTTTTCTAGTGTTCATGATTTAATTTTCCCTGTAAGGTAATCCGTCTACTATGTCAAATTTCATAAATGTGATTATGAATGTCTTTTTCTTTTTTTTTTAAAGAAAATATATTTCATTCATCAGTGGGAGGTTCACACACATATCACGGCCTGCCGGCATTTTAATAATGAGATTAGACAGCAAAATCTGGATGAATTCAAAGTAAACATTTCACTCCCACTATATTATAGAGAAGGATCTGGTAAAGTGCTGTAAATGGGACTCTGGAGTAGAAAGACACATGTTGTTGATACTTATTTCATGGGGATGAATAGTGCAGAGATGTAAATGCAATATGACTGTTGCGATCTATTGTTCGGATCACCACTGACATCTTGTCGAGCTCTTTGTGGGCGTCTGTTTGTACTGCAGATCTTCTTCTCTATTATAACACTGTGCTCCGGCCGCAATGAAAAAGATTTTTTTTCCAATGATTCAAGTTGCCATGGAGATAGTGAACCCCTCTACCCGCTTTCTCTCTCTCTCTCTCTCTCTCTCTCTCTCTCTCTCTTCCACCCAGTCTTCCATAGAGAATAGCTCCTCTGTGTATAAGCCGCCAGCTGTTTCAGACGTAAATAATAGAACGCAGAGAGCTGTGAGCTAAGCCTCAGGCATCAATAATGGATGTGAGAGCTGGATAGATAGCACTCCAGAGTGACAGACTGTGTTATGGGGGCTTGTTTTCACACCTAACCTTTGAGAGTGTACATGTGCGCGCGTGCACGTTTCATCCATTTTCTAGTGCATTATTCCTGCTCCTCTGATATGCTGATGCCACAGCTATATCTGGTATGCAGAGTTGTGCACTGGAGTCAATATCACACTATGGGAACTGGGTCACAGTTGCTATATGCTCAACATGCTGCAGTGTGTGTTTGCGTGGATGCAATTACAGCCCTCCATTGAGGCTGCCTAGTGTTGCTTGGCAACTAAGCTGTCCTTAACCAGCACACGCATACAATGTGCAGGCGAACACTCACGCACGTTCACATTCACATTCACGTGCTCACAGAGGCACACACACACAAACACACAGGTGGAGTAAGAACAATAGGCTTGTATTTCAGCACATTGCATCAGAGGAGAGATAGAGTATCCTCCAAAGGTCCAAGCTGCTTAATTGATTTTATTTACATGCCCACAAGTTACAGTGCGCCTGTGTGTGTGTGTGTGTGCGTGTGTGTCTGTGTGTGTGTATCCGTGTGTCTGTTCTGATGGAAGTAGATGTGCCTAAGTTTCCCCATGGGTTCACTCCCACCTTCAGTGTTTCATGCAGCACAATGTGATATGTTCCTCCTCCTGCAGCCTGTAGTGTAGTGAGATTTTTTTTGTATGTAGAAAAGTGAAAGGAATTAATAATGCATGACGGCTGAGCTCCAGAGAGAGCGGATGTGTGCGCGTGTGCGTGTATGTGTGTGTGTGTTTATGTGTGCGCAGAATCAAAACACACTTTTTTCCATAGGCTGGTCTGACTCATAGTGTGAAGTTCCATTTTGAGTTCTCCGTCTGGTGATGTGTGTGCAGGTGTGCGTTGGTGTGCGTATGGACGTGTGTTTGATGGGAAGACTGGTAGAACAAACCTTAGCCTCAGCACAGATCTGATTGGCTATCAGCTGATCAGCTGACCCACACAGATCTACCAGCCTTGTGAACATCTCAGTCTCCCATACTCCCTTCTCTTCCTTTTCCCTTTTCTTCTCCCTCCTCTCACCTTTCACATTCATTTCTCTCTCTTCCCTTTTTTTTCTTTCTCTCCCGATCCACCTTTTTGAGATAACTGCTCCCTTCTACCTTGCTCACTTTTCTTTCCCCCCTCCTCTCATTCTCCTGTGCTCTCTCCATCTCCATATCTTTCCATATTTACCCATCACCTCCCCTCTCTCTCTTGCTCTCCCTCCCTCCCTCCCTCCCTCCCTTTCTGTGTATGGTTGAGCTCCAGTGATAGGCTGTTAATGCAGGCGGTGTATGAG
>OMNV01000728.1:17962-43456 GCA_900303265.1 Brotula barbata
TCTTACTCCGTGTGATTTATATTGAGTTGAAACTCCAGAGGTTACACCACCATCATAAACTTACCACTTTGGCTTGAAGTATTCTTAATTCCACACTTAACATGGTTTTCAATCTGTGGGATTCAAACCTGATTTAATACGTCAGATCCACTCTCAGCTGTTGAGTGTGTCCATCTCGAGTGTGCTGCATGCCTGAGTCAGCTGTGCTGTGGAGTGGCGTGGCGTGTCCCACTAAAGGTCCAGAGGTGGGAGGTTTGTTTGGGGGGTAAGGGGGATTTGGGAGGGCGTCGCAGGTTGCAGCGTAAGTCCGGTGCGACTGCAACCGCCGCAGGCCACGCCCTGTTTTCTAGCTTGATGTCCTACAAACCACAAGCACTACACCTGTTCTAACCAACCAGCTTTTAAAGCAAAAACCATACGAGCAAAAGAATCAAAAAACAGAACGCAGCAAACGGTCCCATTTGTTGCTGATAGATAGAAACGTCCAGTCCATGATGCCATTGGATATACGGGAATTTGAGCTGCTTTGATTTCATTAGCACTCCCTTCTCTCTTTTTCTCTTTATGTCCTTTGTCCTCATGCTGTCGGTTGATTGTTTCTTCAATGCACACGACTTGACCAATTTCCAAACAGACAGATGTGTTACTGATGTGTCAGGGTCTGAGAGTTTATGGACTTCCTGTAGCGTTTGAGCCACCTACAGCTCAAGCCTGTAGCCCCGTGATTTATATTTACAAATTGTGCCATGTACTAGACCCTCCATTTCTTCCAGCCAGTCTAACCAACCAGTCAGATGCATGCAGACAGGAGCAAAGTGCGAAAGGACACAAAAGGACTGTGTGTAAGATGTCAAGCTATAGCGGAAAGATTAATTTAACACAATCCTTTCTCTCCCGGTCCTCACCTGATATTTTTGACATCCCTTCTCTTCTTTTCCCCTTGTTCCTCGATCTACCCTGCCAATTCTTCCAATAATATCTCTTTCTTTTCCCTTTATCTTCGTTGTGTCGCCATGTGAAACAAAGGAGGCGTCTGAACCAATGGGATTCAACATCTAGGTGTTCATTAACCATGTTTATTTTCTATATGTACAATTTTTCTACAGTATTTACTTTTATTTTTATTGTTACAGTTCTTTGATGAACATAAAGTGGAAATTTATTATGAAAAATAGTTTTGAAGATTAATGAGTAAATAAAATATTACCCAAGTGAGCCTGCGGTTCTTTTGTGTGATGGTTTTTGCTCCCATCTGCTGGTGGATACCAGTACTGCGTCCGTGTCACCATTCAGACGAGTTGCTTAAACTGGAAACATTCAGCTCTGTTGTAAGCAAATCTTAAATATGTGCTGTCTCACAATTACTCACAGTCCCTCATCAAAGCAGCGAATGCAGCACGCGTCTTAATCCTGTTTGAGTGGCACAGTAGACACACAGAGACACATCAAGAAGCTTTGAAGTGTGACTCAGTGCGGCAGTCGCGATAGTCTCCGCAGAGTTGCTGTTTGCCAGATGAAAGATCCCAGAGACTACAGAGCTGAGACACTGTCTTCAGGTGAGAGCAGCTTGGAGGAGCAGCTGTTTAAATAAATATCTCCCCACCACCCCTGTATTATTCTTTCACTCTCTTTCTCTTTTCATTCCTAATCCCCAATTTGGCCTCCTCTTCATTCTCTCTTTCTTTCTCGTCTTTCTTTGCAATTTGTACTGAACAGAAGGGTTGTGTGAGTCTGTAGCCATCTGCCTCAGCGCTGTCCTTGACCACAGCCGGCGAGCACACACAGACACAGAGATACAGCCCTGCTACATTTATAGGCCAAACAAGAAACAACCCCGCTGCTCAATAGATACCTCATATTTCTATACGCCGTCATTTCTAATATTTACAGGAGGAGAGAATGAAATGCTGACCTGATGTTAAGTCACTGGCACTTATTTGCTCAGTGAATAAAGAGTGTCTGGTTGCAGTATCTGAAAACTGCTCAATACTTTCATCCGCACCTCCTCTGCACAGGTGCAGCAGACACAGCAACAGTCAGATTAATCTACAAGTTCATATCACGTATCAGCACACACACAAAGATACCTCCTCAGACCTTCATCTCCTCTCCTTTGTCTGTGCACCTGCACCTATTTGTATGCCTGTCTGTCTGTCTCTCTCTGTCTCTCTCTGTTTCTTTCCTATGTGTGTAAGCAAAACTGTGGGAGACAAAGTGTGAGAGCGTGTGAGTGAGTGTGTGCTTGATCATGTTAGGAGCTCAAGGCTGTGGTTTTTCCTCCTGTTCAAGGAATAAATCACAAAGATTTCTATTCTTCCACATGAAGTTCCCACACCACCACTCAGTCATAACTGTGACAACAACAGCGTGTGGAGAGGAGATATTGAAGCAAAGAAGAAAAAAAAAGAAACGCAAAGAAGAAACGACAAATAATATTGTTTGCTACGCACTGTATGTGTAGATATTACTCCCTTGAATGGATGTACAGGTGTATGTGTGTGTGTGTGTGTGTGTGTGTGTGATTGTACTGTGTCCTAGCAGATTGCTCTCCCGCAGATGTGTGTGCTTTGTTGAAGGCGTTGAGTAAGACAAAACAAGACACCTACTCAACCGAACAAATTACAGCCAGACAGACACAGATTATCCTTCAAAAGGTAGTATTGGTATCAGCATGTTGAAACAGCAGAATATAAATATTTTACATGCTGGAGTCGATATATAATCGAGACATATCTTTTAATTGTATTTTTACGACATTATTATTAATCCAATCCATCAGTTTTACACCATTTATTCAAATATGGACTGTAGAGCTCTTTATATGCAAAGTATCCCAGATGTCTTATTATCCACATCTTCCAGCAGTTCTAAGACTCAAACCAAGCCAGACAGTATATTTTATCCCTCCGGTGTATTCTGAGTGTACCCTGTGCCCCTCCTCCCTGTTGGATGTGCATGGAATTTCTCCACAGGGATCCAGGATGAATCTTAGTTGATGTTCCAGCTCCTTATTCCAGGGATGAGACACAACAACATGCAAAGTTCACATCTTGCCTGCTTGTGTCTCCAATCTCATCCTTTAGTTCACCACGTAGAGTTAATATCCACAGTTTAGGATTGAAATGTAGATTGTTCAAAATTCTCAACCATATTCTCCCATATAACTGGGAGGGTTTCATGTTTTTAAAACGTTTACGTACAAACAAATTTTGTCCCATATATTGTTATTGGATTTCACTTATGGTAAAGTAAGTTGGTTTTAGTCAAACTCTAACAAATTTTGTTAGACACGTGATTTTCATACTGTTGTTGTTTGGTTTGGTGGTTGATACACACACACACACACCCACACAGACACACACATGCTTCTGAGTAGAGACCTCCTACATCTTCATTCACCCTTAAAGGTTTTCACACGCCTCCACAGTCACCATTACATGGCAGGAACAACCAAGGCACAACTTTCGCGTATTCTGGACTCGGCGTGAACTTTGAGCAGACAGATGGACGGACAAGCAGAACGATTTGAATCCGACGAGAAGTGTGGGCTCTGATGAAAGGCCTGCATGCGTAAAAACACCACGATAGACGACAGAGAGACAGAAGAGCACAAGCAAGACCAGTGAGGAAAAAAGAAAGCGGAGAGCAGAGAGGAGAAACCCTAAAAGGTAGCAGCACAGGCAGAGTGTCGGAAGAAAAATCCTGTGATGATGAGGACCATGAGGATGATGATAATAATGATTGCGATGATAAAGACATTATCAGGCTCAGTGCCTGGCTCTGACATGGAGCTTAAAACAGGAGATGACAGCGATTTGGCTAAACGAACCCTTAACTTCTGCTACCAATGTCTGGGCATCGGGTTCACTGAGATTCCCACCAACATCTCCAGCAACACCCAGTTCTTGTGAGTACACACACACACACACACACACACACTCACACAAGCATGTGTTTTTCTGCACATATTGGGGTAATTGTTGAAAAATCTGAACTAAAACAGAATCAGAAGTTATTCAGTAAACACCACAGCATGAATGTTCATAGTTTGGAGTGTGAGCTGATTTTATTTAACTTTCATTAATTAACGGAACGTATTCAGAACACATGTGATCGGCCTCACAGCCTCACAGTTTCACCAACCGCACTCAAACCAAAGTCACACACGTTGTGCCACAATTCAGCCACAGGTCCTCTGTTGAAGCTCACTTTAAGCAGTCTTTTATTCACAAGTCTTCCCCCTGCTCACATTTTGAAGGATTGTCTCCAAACCTCTCCTTTAACCTCCAAAGGTATCATCAAAGGTGTTGTTGGAATAGTCAGATCTGTCAAAAGAGGTTGAGCACAACTTGGAGTAAACGCCGACTTGTTGTTTTGGTGCTTGACGCGTTTTGAAGGAATCTCAAGGTTAGGAGCAAAGATGGGCTCTGGCCCCAGTGGAGGGGGCGGGGGTGTGTGCGTGTGTGTGTGTGTGAGAGAGAGAGAGAGAGAGAGAGAGAGAGAGAGAGAGAGCGAGAGAGGAGATATCAAGATGGATATTAGGATTAGGGGAAAAAGCACATGAATACACCAAGCGTACACATCTCTTACACACATAGGCACACACACAAACAGTCCAAGACTAATACAGCAAACACACAGCTCATGACATACTTTGTGTCAGAGGTAGGGACTGTTCCCAATAAGTGTTATGAGCTGCCAGGAGGCAATGTGTGTGTTCTCGTCTGTTCTGTTCCATTCAAAAGGTCAAGGCTAAGACCGGATATTTACACGTCTGCAGCAACGATGGCCAATTCGGAGGCAACACGACTCACCAAACGAACTTGAAATCTCGCATATTCAGTGTAAAAAACTAAATCTTGATATGTGGGAATAAATTAGTCAATTGATTGAAATATGTCCAGTGCAGTTTAACTTGAATTTTATCTTGTAATAATAACAGATTTTGTACTACGCAATGAGATTATAGATCTAATTTCCATTCCAGGTAGGCAAAATACGCTTTTGAAAGAAACAAACAAAAAAAAAAAACAGTAAGAGGACAAACAAATGACAAGCTTTACCTGAAGCTGTTTAATGGTGGACAAGTAAAGAAAACTTCACAGAATAATACAAAGTGTGTTAGGTATACACATATAAAAAAGATAAGGTTATACACTGGACTTCAAATGCGGGGAAACATTCGGATCAAATATACGTATTAAAAGACAATTATTGATCATTAAATGAAGGGGAAACTCACTGGCCTTCTTTATTATTCACTGCATAAAGATGAAGATGAAATAAATGAATCATAAGAAGTAAAACATGATCACCGCAACACAAATTCCTGATCTCTCTGACATCAACAGGACAGTTATGGGGACGCAGATCCAACTGATTCCCCAGGGTGCCCTCGCCAACCTGCGACATCTCAGGAAACTGTGAGTGTGTGTTCATGTTTATTCTTTGATACCGACATAATGAACGCAAGAGGTCCAAATAAAGAAGATATGATCTTCTAAACAGAAGTCCTCACAAGCATCTCTCTTTTCCCACTCTATACATCCCAAAACCTGCAAACAACCTCTCCTTCTCCAATATCTCAGTTCCATAACTGAGAATGACATGCTGGAGAATATCGGTGCGTTTGCCTTTGCCAACCTGCCTGAGCTTGCAGATATGTAAGTATTCGCCTTATAACTATAACGTGCATTTGTGTTCCTGTGTGTTTAGTCTTTGAAATGGAACAAGAAGAGCTGCACGCTCACCCAAACAGTGTGGGAGTGATCTTGGATTGGTGATGGGAGACAAATGTTAAGCTTCACATTCAAGATTCAGAAACACAGTGTTCCTTTCTTGCATTGTCTGTTACAATCTTCAATGATACACACGGTTTCCTCCCTTAGCTGCATCTCAGGTAACAGCGCGTTGCAGAGTATTGGAGCGTTTGCGTTCTCCAATCTGCCTGAGCTCATTGAGATGTGAGTATAATTTGACCACATTTGGTAGGAGGGAGTATGTGTGTGTGTGTATTCATTTGGCTGTGTGTGTGTATTTCAGAACAATAACTAATTCTAAACGTCTGAGACACATCCATCCAGAGACATTCAGGGACATTGTGAAACTGCAGTATCTGTGAGTGCCTGAATGACAACAATGAAGGTGTTTCATGACAGAATATGTGTTATTTGTGTCCTTAGAAGTAACTGCAAAAAAATCCCAATATGATGATAGAAAGTAAAAATGTGGATTGTGAAAAATAACACAAGATGAGAATAAGATTTGTTGTGATGTGTGTTCGATTCCAGACTGTCCCTCCTGTCTGTTTCCTATCATAATCAAGCAGAAATGTCAAAAAATGAAAATAATAAGATTTGTTGAATCAAGCATAAAACCGAGCCACAAATAAAACGTTGCCTGACCTCATAACCAAAAATAGAGAATGTGAGTCTGTGCAGAGTCATATAAGCAATGAAATGTCAGAAATTCAAGGTGTTTGTAGGACATGATGGGGACATCAAGACTTAAAATAGGACCACAAATGGAAATATTTATGAAATATTTATAAGTTTGCCATTTCTTCCTAGACTGACTCAATCAAAAATGCCACATGACAAGTAGAATCTTTTTAATATTCTCATGCGTTTTCCTGCATTACTCTGTCTGTCTGAGTATTTCCCCGATTTCGAGGCAATTCCACAAAAAAGACTGATTTTATTAGAAACAGACTGAAATAATCTCATTTCAAGGCAACTGTTCGAATTTTTGAGCGAAAAAGAGAGTTTTAGAAAGCAAACACAGTTAATGACTTCCGATTAGTCTAAGGATATCAATCTGTCAGCCATCCAAACAGACAAAATCGACAGCAGTCATGTTTATAGAGTTTGGTGCAGATGGTGCGTAATTACAGTAACAGAGAAAAAAAAATGGAACCATGGGAAGACTTTCTTAAACTCTGATTTTTATAGAACGGATGTAAGCCTCAAATAGGTCATGGATGGCAGGCGAGCCTCTGATGCCCCCACAGACATCACTTTTTAATGAGCTCAGATACTCTGGAAAAGACATCAAGTGTCACGCCTGGCCTCTAGGATGCAAAATATCTTTTATCCTAAAATGACCGGGCCACCACTCCAATCAGAGTGATGTTTATTCAGTTCAATTTAACTTTCTCAGACACACGGTGTGTTGTTTGCGTGTATGCATCAATGTTTGTTTGATATATTCTGCATGTCACAGGACCATCTCCAACACGGGACTGAAAATCTTTCCAGTCTTCTCCAAGATCCATTCAAACGCACAGAGCTTTCTGTTGTAGGTCACACACACACACACACACATTCAAGTAGACGCCTCCATAATAATCTCATGACATCAAACACATTACTATTAGTTAAACTAAAAATACCGTTACAGTATAATGCTGCTTTTAACAAAATAATAATTGAACAGTAATGAGGAACCATTTTTTTTATTGGGTTTAAATTTTAAATAAATATTGCAGCAAATAGACTTTATTTTTTACATAAACCACCACAATACACAATGTTAAAAAATCTTTTTGTTTACTTGTACCCTAGGCCATTTTACTCTCTAACTTGTCTCTCCACTGGCGACAGTGCTGAATTATGGCTTTATACCACATTTACCTGATGAATCCTTCATATTTTGCATATTACTAGCTGTGATACCCTGCAGGTTATTTTGTGTTTTTGCCGTGTGTATAGTTTGTTATTGTGTTGTGTTCAGTGAGCTGCAGGAGAACAGCCTCATAGACAAAGTCCCCGCCAATGCTTTCAGAGGCCTCTACACTCAAACTATCACCGAGATGTAAGTGATTCATCATTTTTTAACACAGACACACACACATACACAGAGAGAGAGAGAGAGAGAGTGAGCACCATCTTTGACAGCTCCAAGTGGGCATTACATGCACAGTGATGAATGTTCCCTAAAATGCTCTCTGCCCTCTTTTCTGTGTTCTATCTATCCTACCATCTCTATTTTCTGTTTTCCTTACACCCCTTTAACTTTACTGATCCTCTTTTTGTATTTTTGTCATTCTCTTAATGCTGCAGACCTGAAAATCTTTCCTCCAGCAAATCAGTTCAGTTTTGTTCAATTTTGTTCTCCTTTGGTTGTAAATAATTGTCCGTAAGAATAATAGAAATCTTTGATAGCTGAAAATAAACAAAACGTCCTCTGTACCGTACATTTCATTAATAATAAGGTTTGAAGCCTATCTAATAAACTCAACTGCTCTCAAAGCATACACACACACACATACAGTACATTCACAGTATATACATACTATATATATCTATATTAAACTGCGATTGCATGCTACAGTTTTAGTAACAGAGAGCAAGGAACATATAAGATATCCTTGATTTTTCCCATTAACTTTTCTGTCCATCATGTTAAACTTGGAACCAAATGAATGTAATCTGGCTTCTGTTTCCACTGACAGACGGCTCACCAGAAATGGCATCAAGGAGGTGGCGAGTGATGCCTTCAATGGCACAAAGATGCACAGATTGTGAGTCACAGTCAGACACACAATCACACGCAAAATCTATAAAAAAACAGCTCAGATGTAATTTTTCTCCCTCTCTCTCCGCTCTCAGATTCCTAAGAGGAAACCGGCAGCTTACTCACATCAACCCTAATGCCTTTGTGGGTTCCAATGAGTTGGTGGTTCTGTAAGCATGACAAATAACACTAACTCATGCCTACGTGATTCATCATTCTCATCATCACTTCTCAATAAGCTCAGCATGTAGGAGAAAACAATGAACAATGTGGCCTGTGTGTGGACCATGAATAGAAATAAAAAATACGCCAGTTCAAAGGTACAAATTATCTCTCAAGGCAAAGAGAAAGTTTTTTTTAACTTATTTATTGTCTCAAAAAAACCCAAAACATTATCTTTTGTATGCATCTATCGTCATCGACATATATGTTTAATTAAAGCAGCAGTTCTCACGATGTCATAATTGTTCCTCTGGCAGTACTGAAAATTTATGCAAAACCATTTCAAATGATTGAAAAGTGACAACTCAAAAATCAAAATGAAAAAACATCGTTTTTAGATTCGCTCCACCACCAAAATCAGACCACGGGATTGAAAGCTTCTATCCTTCCAAACTAACAACTGGTCCGGTAAAGATAGGGACTTACACTAGATGATAGCTAAATCTGTTAACCTGAAATTATTCATGTCTATTTGATGCCGGTAAAGATTGGGCGTGCTTATTTTTCCATTATGATTAGTTGAGGAACACCTGTACCACATGGTCACTAATTGGATCTTTGAGATAACAGCTTTGCCACTCTCAACTTAAATCCCCTCGTGCCCGTTCTTGTGTTTGTAGTGATATCTCGCACACAGCACTCAGCTCCCTGCCGATCTCTGTCCTCGGTGGACTCCAGAAGCTGATTGCAGAGTCAGCCTTCAACCTCACAGAACTCCCTCCTCCACAGCTGTTCACCAAACTCCACCAGGCCAAACTCACTTACCCCTCTCACTGCTGTGCCTTCTACAACATGCACAGGAACAGGTACACAGCCACGCACTGTGATGCTGTTATAGTTTCCAGCAGTTCAACAATGGGACCGCTGTAAAGTCCAATCCATCCTACCATTTCGTGTCTGCTGTTACGCGTTAGGTCCAGGTGGAACCCTCTGTGCTCCCACCCAGAGGCTAAGGAGAACATTCACTTCCACCGAGATCATTGCTCCAACTCTACTTCCATCACCTGCAGCCCCGCCCCAGATGCCTTTAACCCCTGTGAGGACATTATGGCGGCCGTCCCCCTAAGGGTCCTCATTTGGATCATCTCCATCCTGGCACTGGTGGGAAATGCAGCGGTGCTTCTAGTCTTGTTAGGTATCTTTAAATTCATGTTATGCCACTCCTCCTTTGGCATTTCTGTGGATTTATCTGTGTTGTGTTCTTGTTGCAGCCAAGTCATGTCATGCACATATGAGATCTTGTTTTTATTCCTCCCGTGTGTGATGGTGAGTCACTACTTTGTACCTCTCAAGGTCACTGTTATCTTCCTACTCTTGTGTCACCAGGCAGCCGCTCAAAGCTGACTGTTCCTCGTTTTCTCATGTGCCACTTGGCCTTTGCTGACCTCTGCATGGGAGTCTATCTGGTAGTTATAGCAACTATAGACATGCTCACTCGTGGACAATACTACAATCATGCCATAGAATGGCAAACAGGCCTGGGCTGCAGTGCTGCAGGATTCTTCACGGTGAGTATATGCAGGCATGTATGGATGATAAAGAATAGTCAACTCTAATTCTCACATTGTGATGATCTCAGTCTGCATTATTGGTTCATTTGCTTTCTGATGAAGAGGCAGTCTGAGGCACACGATTATTACCCTCTTGAGTGTGTAAGGAGACATACTTCACCTACACTGTACCACTGCATATTTGAGAGCTTCAATAATAAATCTGCAACATTAACATAGACGATAGCTCAGTACGTCTTGATTTAGCAGACAGGGCTTCACTAAGTCCAAAGGGATGCTCTCCTTCCTATCCATTCCATTTCTGCAGTGTTTAAGTGTCATTCAGTGGATTGTCTGGGTTACTCGATTTATTTCTGGGAACCTGGACACCCCCCTTATCATCCTTTTTCTGCTAATATTTTTCATGTCAATTTTAGACCCATCTAGAAGAAAATTTTATTGGATGCTCTCAGGTTGAAGAGGTCAAACAAGGGATGCTACCCTTGTTGTATCAATAAACGATTATTAATCAATACAGTAAAACAATAAGGGAAAAAAAGAGAATCAAAAATAGAGATACATCGAGATGCATCATTTTGGATATGAATCAAACTCCCATAGTCCATTGCATATAATAAGACAGTGTCAGTGATTGCATTCTTGTGTGTAATATTTTATACTATCTTGTATAATACTGGGTGCACGAACTGTGTGTGTTTTGCAGGTGTTTGCCAGTGAACTATCCATGTTCACATTAACAGCCATCACTCTGGAACGTTGGCATACTATCACACACGCTCTGCGGCTGGACCGTAAACTTCGCCTGCGTCATGCCTGTATTGTGATGACAGGAGGCTGGATCTTCTCCATCGTGGCTGCTTTGTTGCCCACAGTGGGTGTCAGCAGCTACAGTAAGGTGGGTGCTCCCTATAATCCTCACATTCCCCTCGTTGTTGTTTCCGACTGTTTTGGTGCCATAGCTTGCTTTGATTTTTATTTGTGTTGCAGATGAGCATCTGCCTGCCCATGGATGTGGAGTCCACCATGTCTCAGGTCTACGTGGTGTCCCTCCTCCTACTTAATGTGTTGGCCTTCTTCTCTGTGTGTGGCTGTTACCTAAGTATCTACCTGACCGTTCGCAACCCTTCATCAGCCACAGCCCACACCGACACACGTGTGGCCCAACGCATGGCCATACTCATCTTCACTGACTTCCTCTGTATGGCCCCCATCTCGTTCTTTGCCATTTCAGCGGCTATCAAGCTCCCACTCATCACAGTGTCTCACGCAAAGGTGCTATTGGTCCTTTTCTACCCAATCAACTCCTGCTCCAACCCCTTCCTGTACGCCTTCTTTACTCACACCTTCCGGCGAGACTTCTTTCTCCTCGCAGCTCGCTTCGGCCTGTTTAAAACTCGTGCACAGATTTACCGGACAGAGAGTTCCACCTGTCAGCAGCCAGCATGGACTTCCCCTAAAAGCAGCCATGTGACCCTGTACTCAATACAATGAGTTTTGATTGAAAAGTAACCATTGCCCATCTTCCAAAAAGTCTGATTAGATGGTTGGCCTATAAAAGTTTTGCTGGACTTCTGATGACTTCTAGCCCACGCCTATGTCGTACATCTCCTAGCCATTTAAAGGAGCTTAATGTCTGACAGGGATACAAACAGGGATTATTGTAATGTATGAACCCTCACAGCCTTACCAAAACCCAACTTCAGTAAACATGTTCAGTAAAATTGTGACCTATGGGTGACCTGTATAAAGCAATTCAAGCAAAGATACAGGCAATCTATTCATACATGACATACTAGTTCTGTGTCAGAAAACTGTATAAAATAATTACTGTGATTTGTTTGATCTTGAGTAGACGGCCTGATGGGTGCAGTTTCAATTCAGGGAGTATCTTGCAAATTGTCAATCACAGTTGACGGTAGAAGAAATGAATTCACTTTTATACTTTGTGCTTTGCCTAATGCTGCCCATTTGTGTTCCAGCAGAATGAAACAAATAATAAAGTTGTGACATTCAAGGCAGCAATGTGCATCAACAAATGATCAAGGACATAATAATTGAGTGACATTCAATGACAAACACACTGTGACTTAATAATAACCTCCATATTCACTCTGTCTGCTCTAACTCACCGTGCATTCAATTCCTTCCCACTACATACTTTCTTATTTCTTAGATTAAGTAAATCTTACTACTACGACTTTGTTTTGAAAAGAAAATGCTATCAAGTGTTATGTTTTATGAGTACAGTGTATGAAATATTTCTGTATCGTTCATAAATGGACTGCATTTCTATCGCACTTTTCCAGTCTAGGACCACTCAAAGCACTTTACAATGTTTGCCTCACATTCACCCGTTCACCCGTTCACACACCCACAGCCGAGGTAACCATGCAAGGCCCACTTGCTTGCCAGGAGCAATTTGGGGTTAGGGTCTTGCTCAGGGACATTCAACATGGAGGAGCAGGGCATTGAACCAGCAACCCTTCGATTACTGGGCAACCACCTTACCCCCTAAGATATGCTGCTCTGAAGATGTTTGCTGTGTCTTGTCAGCTCGAGTGAATTTTATGAGTCCACCAGTAGAATGAAACAAAATGCTCACACACAAACACACGCACGCACACTCTCGCACTAAATTGGCTGAGAACTGGCTTTATCTTGAAACGTTGTCCTTCGGCACATCCAATGGATTCAAGGACAAAGTGACGCTCTCAGTGTGAGAGGAAAGAGTACACAGCTGTGCCGATTAGCTTTGATTGATAAGTTCTGAGCCTAACTCTGCGTAAGCAGGCACCTTAAATATTTTTTGGGTCAACATAATATGACTCCTTGTAAGGTTTGCACTCTCATCAGATGTTAACACGTCTTTGATGTAAGCCTGTGGCGTTGAACACGTGGCATAAATTGTAAGGCTTTTAGGCCGAGAAATAAATAACCTTTCTATGCTTGGTCAAAATTTCCCCAAATCACCCTTTTACCACTCATAATACAAGGGTGGATACAGCAGCTAGAAATATACACACACACACACACACACACACACATGCAACCCAGGATCTCAAGGCTGCAGGTGCAAGACAGGGTCTGACTCCATCTCATTGATATGGATGCACTGCCTCCTACATGCCAACATTGAATATGGGTATGTTTGTGTTTTTAGCCACCAGGGGACGCTGCTGATAGAGAATTTGGCGTGGCAACTGGCGACTATTATTGTCTATTGAGCGTTCACGTTAGATCTAAGTAAAACATCAAATAACAAACATTTTCCATTGTTCTATAAAGTTGACAGTAATCACAAAAATGCGTTTGCTACATCTTGGCTGAGTGGAGATGGTACTGGTTTAAAATAATGACAATACAACTGTGTATTCTCTGAGGGGCACGAAATTTAAGTATGTTTTTTTTCTGCATCTCATCATTCTCTCGCATTATGCTCATGAAAGTATGTTCATGTCCTGCTTTGGAATAAGACAGAGGCATGAAATTAAAACTTGGGTCAAACAAGATGTTTAAACAAAGAAAAAGATGCACATATGGTTTAATCCGTGACATACTATTGGCAAAACTGAATGTTTCATGAGAGAGGGAGCAGAAGTGCGTTCAGAATGATGTCATCTCAGCTTCACTTTGCTCTACAGCTCACCAAAAACTCGCCTTACCTCTACCTCTCATGATACATACTACTTGTTTGCAGTCAAGGGCGCCCTCTGGTGGTTTGCTTGTATAAAATTAAACTAATTGAAGAAATGCGTTTATTACTGTGGTGTAGTGAATGTATAATCTCTCATTTGTGTCTGTCTGTAGCAATATATTGGACTGCTGGAAATAATAATGTTACACTGTTTACATCTGGGGGAAATATGTGTAATGTTTTATCACAATATTACAAGATTATCTACACTATTTGCCTGGCGGATGTAAGTGGGTCCATTATGGGTGTACTGGTTCAGAATGGCACCAGACAGAAAGGTTTGCGCAATTGTTTAATACGGAGCTGCTGATTGGTTGCTGAAGGAGTAAATTATAAAACGAAACATCATTGGTCAAAGAGACACTGCTGGGTTTTTTTCTCGCGATTGTTTCCCGTGTGGGTTAATGGCTCCTCCTGCTACGGACTGAGACGGAGCTGGCATTGAGAGGCGATACGGGGGGAGCTGTTACACCACGTAGAAAAGCGATTACACCCCAAATACCAGCGGGTTTTGGTCGCAATTGTTTGGGCGTGTTTGGGGAGAAAGGGCGGTCGGGTTTTAATTTGGGTCGAGGGCTAAAATTGGAAGCGGGTGGTCGAGGACAGCGGTCTA
Source organism: Brotula barbata (assembly GCA_900303265.1). Lineage (NCBI taxonomy): Eukaryota > Metazoa > Chordata > Actinopteri > Ophidiiformes > Ophidiidae > Brotula > Brotula barbata. The sequence goes on from OMNV01000728.1 coordinate 32,517, forward strand.
TTTTACAACAACCAACTCCCCAGATGAACTCCGTCAGAGCCACCAACAGGAGACCCAGGCGAGTGTCGAGGCCGCGCCCGGTGCAGCCCGAACGGAACAACGGGGAGAGAGGTAAGCTAGGCCGCGCTCAGCTCATTATTTTAGACGAAGACGTGTCGTGTGGTAGCAACCTTCTCTCAAACCTGTTCTTTCCTCTCACCGGTTCTGTGCACTCGGATACGGCGGGTAGACCAGGAAAACCCGAGGCTTCTTGCTCTCTGTCTTAGGCCAGGCCGCGCTTTGTTTGGCTTGAGTGATTGGGACTAGCTAGCTAACACCGCTAGCTAATAGCTACGAGGTTCGAAGGAGGTTGGGGGTTGTCTTCTCCTGCTGCGTATCTAGCTAGACGGCGGACATTAATAGCTCATATTCAGGTAACCCCAACTGGAAGCAAAGGCCTCAATACTATCCATTTTAATCGCTATTTCAGTCCTCTCGGTCACTGCATTCCCAGCTGTCACTACAGATTCTTTGAGTGTAAATCTGCGTTGTCTTTGGACTGCCATTTTTGGGGTGTTAACAAAAACATTAGCCACGAATGGGGTAGTGTTAGCTAGCTGTCCAGCTGAAAGACGCCACAGAGATCAGCTGTGATAGAACATTCAGATGAAGCCGTTGTGTCCATTTTATGTGCTTCAGACTGTCTTAACGTAACCAGCAATATGACTGCGGAATCCCTTCCTTGTCTAAGTGTCTGCTAGCCCTAGCCCGATTTGTTTACACCGCGGCTTTGCCTGCTACGCAGTTCAGTTTTTAGCCATTAGCCACACGTATGATGTACCTGATTAGCCTAATTTGACGATCTGTCTTGGCTTGTCAGGGCTACTAAATATGAGTGTGATTGTGGCTATTGAATATATGCTTAGTATCCGAAAATAAATCGTCATTGCCAAATTGTATAAGAAATGACTGGACCCGCTATCCTGGTAATGTGTCTGCGGGATGCATCTGCCATTATCAATCACTAACCTTTGTCTGTCTTACCAACTATTACCCTGCCGGTTAGCCTGCGCATTGTGCATACAGTATGTGAGCTGCATGCAGAGCATTGTAGCAAAGGCAATAAAGTGAAAACGTTTTGTTTGTTGAGAAAATGCACCTAGTCAACTGATGTTGCTGGAGAAAAATGTCTTTTTATAATTTGCACAATAGATATGGCTGTGTTGTTCAGAGAAATACTATGGAAATATTGTCTCTATTTGCATTGAAATGCATGTGGAAAAGAATGTGTATAGATGTTTATCTGTTTGCCTTTTTGTATAGATGAAGAGGCTCCTGCAGCTGCTGCAGCAGAGGTGGCTATGGAGGAGTCTGGTCCAGGAGCTCAGAATAGTCCCTACCAGCTTCGACGAAAGACCCTATACCCCAAGAGAACCGTTGCTGCCTCTGCCACTGCATCTGCCTGTCCTAGCAAGGCCCCAATGGAGGTTAGCTTGAATGTTTAGTGTTATTTTGCATGTTTTGCAATGCAGCATCCAAGTCAATAAATTAATTGTGTAAGAGGAATATACATAGTCAAGAATTTTGTACTTGACACTGGTTTGTCTCCTTTACACAGGGAGCATCCACCTCTTCAACAGAGGCCTTTGGACATCGAGCTAAACGGGCACGCGTGTCTGGTAAGAGCCACGACCTGCCAGGTGTGTGTTAGAACATTGCAACTGATACATGCTTTATTTTGGGTCAAAATTATGTTTTTATTGTTTGTTTTTATATAGTTCAGTTAATTATGGTGGTTTGGATTTGCACTGGCAATGATTGAAATGGTTAGGCTGCATAGTGTAGTATGAAGAAATATTTCCAGAAGGCTTACACTGTGTTTTATCTGTGTGTTTGTAGCAGCTCCAGCAGAGCAATATTTGCAGCAAAAGCTTCCAGATGAGGTTGTTTTGAAGATCTTCTCCTACTTACTGGAACAGGACCTCTGCCAGGCTGCCTGTGTCTGCAAGAGATTCAGTCAATTAGCCAATGACCCAATCCTATGGTCAGTACTGCCTAAGAGATGCGAGTAAAACTGTGATATCGCTTTGTTCCTTGTCTTGATAATAAGTAGCTGACAACTTGTGTTCTTTGTATTTAATTTTCTAGGAAGCGTCTATACATGGAAGTGTTTGAGTACACGCGTCCCATGATGCATCCCGAGCCAGGCAGGTTCTATCAGGTCAGCCCTGAAGAACATGAACATCCTAACCCCTGGAAGGAGAGTTTCCAACAGCTGGTCAGTGTGCCTTCATAGTTTTTCTGTGTAATTATACTTAAAACACACATTAAATATACATTACATTGCTATGAAAGGTATAGTCATTCTACTTAGACCTAGTTAATTAGTTTTCCCCTGCATTTTCTTATTTTAGTCACAATAATATGTTCTATTTGCTGTGGATGGACATTACTTTGTAATCTCTGTTGCAATTTATTCAAAGTATTGCAACGCATATCTACATTTAAGCTGCTGTCAATGGACTCTGCTTAGCTACAATGGCTCAATTCACAGTGGCGATGATCAAGGTGTTCATGTATGTTGTTTTTCTGTGACATATTAACTTAACCACTTACACAAAGAGACAAAATGACTCTGTACTTAAAATATAGCCTGAGGGACTGTTGTGTGCTTCTCACGTTGACTGCAAAATTTGTGCAGGGTCAAGATTTTTAGCTGCTGAACTAATTAGATGTGCAACATTTTTTTGAATGTAAGCATTGAGACCTCATCTGTGTATAAATTCAAAAATATTTTCTCAAGATTTCTATTTTGTAACTGATTTTTATTTTCTCCAAACCCGACAATTTACTTAGCTGCTTATATTTTCCCAGTACATTCTCCCTATACAAACAATTGAGTCACTTTTATATCCTTTATTTACAGCTGTTTCTTTCTGTGTTCTGTTTTCAGAATATCTCTTGTTTTGTTAATGCTCTCATTTGACTTAGTGTATCACAGAAAAACACTCGATCTCACTCATGATCTAGTGGGAGGCTAATTCATTTGCTTTTATATGTTAAATATGCAAGAGGTAAATTGAAAATAAGAGGCAAAGTTATTGCAAGCTTCTTCTACAATAGTCACTTAGCTACACCAGAACTTTTAATCACCTTTGGCTGCTTATCGTTGTAAAATATAGTTTCATTTTAGAAATTGCTGTTCTGCACCAAATTCCTTTACTCCTCCGTGTTCCATGTTCTTGTTCTAGTCCTATGAAATGTTATTGCTACAAGTCAAAGGTCAGTTTTATATCTAGAGTGTATGGTGTCTGTTGTTATTGTTAGATGTGATGAACAGCAGTTTATGTTGACCTCTGTGTTTGCTGTTTTGCAGTACAAAGGTGCTCATGTAAAACCAGGCTTTGCTGAGCATTTCTACAGTAACCCTGGCAGATACAAAGGCAGAGAGAATATGCTGGTAAGTTAAAACTTGATGGCTCAAGAGAAGTCCTTCAGGATTTATTTCTTTGGTCACAGTGCCAAAATGTGTGCATTGCACAGCCAATGTAAACATCTGCTTGCTTCCCCAAACAGTAATGTGATTAATTATATACATTTATATTTGCTGTCTAAAACTTTGCGCATTTTTCTTGCAGTACTATGATACCATTGAGGACGCACTGGGTGGGGTGCAAGAGGCCCACTTTGACGGTCTAATCTTCGTCCACTCTGGCATCTATACAGATGAGTGGATTTATATAGAGTCCCCTATCACCATGATTGGTGCAGGTAAGCCCTTTAAAATTTACGAAAAAGTACCTTAGGCGTACCTTTTCTGCTTGCATGTGGTCAATATCTCTCTAAGAACGGGATGAGCTCAGCTGTTTTTTTTATATTTGTGAAGCAGTAATGAGTGTTCTCTGCCTTCTCCGTAGCTCCTGGAAAAGTGGCTGACAAGGTGGTGATAGAAAATACTAGAGATTCAACGTTTGTCTTCATGGAGGGCTCAGAAGATGCATATGTGGGATACATGACCATTAGGGTAAGCTCAAAATCTGCAATTTACCCATGTTTACAAACCGCAGAGAATGGCTGGATTTTAATAACATTATCAGTTTTTAAAGCTTAGTCAAGTCTCATTTGGGACTGGAGTGTTGATTTGAAAGAGTCTATGTGGTCTCTCACATATAGGTGTTTCTTAATCTATGATACAGTAAAATCTGCAGGGTTTTTTTTTTAGATCTAACAGCTGTTGGCTTGAGGCTATGTGTACCTGCAAGATGCTTAATTACATGAACTGTGTCATATTTGGGGCCATGACTGTAGACAGCTTAGCCGGAGTGTGAAAAATGGATATATTTATCTTATTCAAGAAGAGCACAGTGCACTATATTGCCAGCTACCACACACATAAGGCCCAGGGCCCCTGATTTTGTAGGTTTTTGTAGATTTGTGTGTGGCGTGTCTCCAGCTATAAGAGTTAAATTGTGAGAAGTCTGTGTGTGTCTAGTTTCCTGATTGTAGCAAAATCTGAAACCTGTAGTCACAGAAAGACAGTTATTTTGTCATTGTGTGCATTGCAGGTTGTTTTGTTGTTTATCTGTTCATTTTAATGACATTTTCATACCATCATGGTAGAAAATACATAATGTATTTTCAGTAGGCCAGGCGACAGTCTAATCTCTGCGTGTTCCTCAGTTCAATCCAGATGATAAATCAGCACAGCACCACAACGCCCACCACTGTCTGGAGATCACAGTTAACTGCAGCCCCAACATCGACCACTGCATTATCCGCTCCACCTGCACAGGTAAACACAAACTCACATTTACCACAGTTGTTGAATCAGAACCACATTGACCCTATCCCCAACCAAAATTTAACATTGCATGCTTCACAAATATGTTGGTATGGGATGTTCTAGTACATGTCCACTCCCTGTATGATATCGCAATCTGAGCAATGGAGACAGTTTTTTATGGTTTGCAAAGTATGTTGTTGCGCTACTTGGAGTATCACTAAGTGATCATTATGAGCCTCAGTCCCAAGATTATATTCTTAAATATGTCATTAGGGTCTTGGATTGAAAACTAAAAACCTATAAACAGTTGTTGTTTTTTTATGGTTTTTTTTTCTGTCACTGATGGAGGAAAATGTTGGAATTATAGGGTTGAAATGCTGTAGTTGTTGAACAAATCTCATGATTTCCAGATTCTTAGCTCAATGTGAATCACGAAATGTTTCTTAGCCGTTGTGGTTAAAAAAGCAGCCAATGTTGAAAAATTTGCTTACCTACAGTCATTCTTGTTTTTGTATTTTGAGGGGTACTTGGTGTCTGTTGATTCATACTTTGCACAGAAGATGTGATGTGCCCATGTGTTGGGTGTGCAGTTATTTTCTATGGTTAGTAACATGAGTGGTGTAGGTGTTTTATCCATTTTATCTTTGTTTCCCTAATAAGTCGTAATACAAAATCACATTCAGTGTTTCTATTAATGATACTCCAAGCATATGCATGAAATCTTCTCTGTATAATATATATGCATTCATATTGTATCATTGAATAATGCTTCAAAACCACTCTCAGAATTTCTCTAAAATTATAAGAGAAAATAGTGCAATCATTTCCCATTGCATTTTGTGTGAGGATTATAACATTGATGCTGCTCCATAACAACGGGCTGCAATCAACAAAAGTGTTTTAGTTATGTAAAAATACATTTGACAGCATGGGGGACAATGCATGGGCTTTCAGCATGATTAAAACAGCATTTTTGTGCTACGTAATGATGGGAAAAATTATAGTGACAGGCTATGCTTAGATCACATTTTAGCAAAAATCCTTTTATTGTTGAATTGTAAAACTATCAGAAATACTCTTTTGCTGCAAGGAGTCCGTATAACCTTTTCAAATAAATAATTCATTCAAATGTTCATAAAAACCTGGCAACCAGAGGTACTAAAGGCTTTTCATCTATCATGTGCAACTGCACAATGGATTTCTGTCAATGTCCTTAATAAATTCAGTGTTTTGTGGTGTCTAAATCTATGCTACTCTTAAATGTTATGGGACCTCTGATGTTTGTGTACCACTCAATCAGTTAATGAATTCATCAATGAGAATGATTTTTACTGTAGTGCAGTCAGTCAATAATTTATGAACTAAGAATGTCAACTATATGGCTCCAGATTTTCTTACATGCTTTCAATGTTACAGATGAAGATAAAGACAAAAACAGCTCTGTGTTACTTTTTGACCATAAAATGTTATCTTCATATGAAAGTGCGCGTTTTTGTTGTAATTTTGAGTTTGCAGGATGTACTGTTTCACGATGTAAACAAACAGGCACAATAGATGTTTTGTTTGTACCTTGAAATACACATTCACACCTGAACCACCTAATGGAACTTCAGTAAATCTGCTTAAGCAAACAGCGTGGCCAACTCAAACAGAAATGGAACTCTGAGTGTATAAACATAGCAGTAATACGATTTAACAGGATTCCAACAATTACATTTTCTTGTAGTGTATGTTGTCATCAGTTGGTGTTGAATTGATAATTAACTTATACTCATTAGTTGTAGCTAGGGTTGCAATTATTTTGAAAAACATTGCTTTTTTTAAATTTGATATATGTGTGTGTATATATATATATATTCGATATCCATTTAATTTTTTTAACGTAAATGAAATGGGATTAACAACTTGCCGTTCCTCTTATCGCAATTACATTGAAACACCAACATTTGATGAACACGAGTCTTTTTAGAATCTACATATCATTTTGCACAAGACATGGTCTGGAGTAGAAGCTGAGAATAGCTCCTCTCCGGCACATGCAGTGTATTAAGAAATTCTTAAATTTAATCAATGCCTTTCAAGGCTAAATCACACATTTTCACATCACTCTTAATTTGAATGTTATTAATGTTGCATCTATATTGAACCTTCTCTTTTACCTCCTTTTTTTGTCTTCTGTGTAGTGGGGTCAGCTGTGTGTGTGAGTGGTCAGGGAGCGTGTCCAACCATCAAGCACTGCAACATCAGTGACTGTGAGAATGTAGGACTGTACATTACGGACCATGCACAGGTAAAATTTGATTTATTTATATTCTCTTCATAATGATAACATGTCCTAATTGTCAGTTTCTGTGTGTTTTAGGGCATTTATGAGGATAACGAAATCAGCAACAACGCACTGGCAGGAATCTGGGTGAAAAACCATGGCAATCCTATCATTAGACGTAACCACATCCACCATGGACGAGACGTTGGCGTGTTCACATTCGACCATGGCATGGTAAATGATTATTGAACATCCTGTAAAGAAACTCATATGTTTATTACCTCTCCACAGTCCACCTTGTAATTCGGTTTCTGTTTCTAGGGCTACTTTGAGAACTGTAACATCCATAGGAACCGCATAGCAGGCTTTGAAGTGAAAGCCTACGCCAATCCCACGGTGGTGCGTTGTGAGATTCACCACGGCCAGACTGGAGGCATCTACGTCCATGAGAAGGGACGGGGACAGTTTATAGAGAACAAAATCTATGCCAATAATTTTGCTGGTGTGTGGATCACCTCCAACAGTGACCCAACGATACGGTAAGAGCACACAGTTCAGAGGATGATGTGTTGTAATAAACCCACAGATGGGGAATGGTTCATCTTCTCAATAGCCATGATACCTGTGTCCCTTTTGTCTGATTTTATGTAAGCAAGTTGTCAATTATTTCTGTCTGAGTGCATTTTTTTGTTTTTAATATTTCATTTGCATCCAGGGGAAACGCTATATTCAATGGGAACCAAGGTGGAGTGTACATATTTGGAGATGGGCGGGGTTTGATAGAAACCAATGACATCTATGGAAATGCCTTGGCGGGAATCCAGATCCGCACTAACAGCTGCCCTATTGTACGGCACAACAAGATCCACGATGGTCAGCATGGGGGCATCTACGTGGTAAAAGCTCTCACTCAGATTGATGTGAAACATATTTGGCTGAAAATAAATGGGAATCTACAGGGGATTTGCTTTGTGTTCTAGCATGAGAAAGGCCAGGGGGTGATTGAGGAGAACGAGGTTTACAGCAACACGCTGGCTGGAGTCTGGGTGACCACAGGCAGCACTCCTGTGCTCCGCAAGAACCGAATCCACAGCGGCAAGCAGGTAATATGCACACCATTTGAGTTAAATGTTTTTGATTTGGCACAGGACTTAATCATTAGTATTTTACACCATGATGATAAAAACAGACTTGAACTATGGTCTTTAACACTTTCCAAAGGTCTCAAATCAATTGTTTAAAAAGATTGTCTTGAGATTCACCCAAACCAATGACTTAATGAAAGGATTGTTGCACAACAGTGCATTATTGGACACATTTTCATTTTGGCAGCGCAGCTCTAAATGGCTGAGTTTATTGTAAACCTCAACATATCCTTGATAACGTTTTATCAATGGGTATTTTTAAACCCTGGCATATGGGTCCATTATTCTAATCATCTATCTTCTTCATAGGTTGGCGTATACTTCTATGACAATGGGCATGGCGTATTGGAAGACAATGACATCTACAATCACATGTATTCTGGTGTACAAATTAGGTAATGTTTACTCCCTTTCAGCAGTGTACTTATCAGATTATTTATATGATTGACTCACTATTGTCTTGTACTGGTGTACCTTTCATCTGTCCAGTAAATGAAAGGAAAGCTGATTAATGTTACCAATTCTTAAATCTTGACAGGACGGGAAGCAACCCAAAGATCAGGCGCAACAAGATCTGGGGTGGACAGAATGGAGGGATTTTAGTCTACAACTCAGGTCACTATTCTACTCGCCTCTCTTGGTCTGGTGTTAACTGTACTCTGTGGGTGTACTTCTAATCAATTTTTTTTTTTTTTGACAGGTCTGGGTTTCATTGAGGACAATGAGATCTTTGATAACGCCATGGCTGGGGTGTGGATCAAGACAGACAGTAACCCCACACTGAGACGAAACAAGATTCATGACGGCAGAGATGGTGGCATCTGCATCTTCAACGGAGGGAGGGGTACAATAAGTTTGTTTCTGAAATTCCACTCATAGATCAATCATATGGTTTACGTTCTAACTGCACATAGTATGTCTAGTATATTACCACATTTTGGCAAACCACTCCTAAATGGGACTAAACTCTCTGTAAAAGCATCCTTAGATTTGTTTCCTGATTGGTTTCATTGGCATCATAATCTCCTTGGCGTTTGTATTGTAAAATGCTTTAAATACTTTTTAGGTCTCCTGGAAGAGAACGATATCTTCAGGAATGCTCAAGCTGGCGTGTTGATCAGCACTAACAGCCACCCAATACTCCGCAAGAATCGTATTTTTGATGGCTTTGCTGCAGGTTTGTTCTGTTGTCTGCACCATAATCTCCAGGTCAACACCAGGAACATCCCAATCACCATTTGGTGCTCACGCGGGGCATTTTTTTCTTCCCTAGGTATTGAAATCACAAACCACGCCACAGCCACTCTGGAGGGTAACCAGATCTTCAACAACCGCTTTGGAGGCTTGTTCCTGGCCTCAGGTGTCAATGTTACCATGAAAGGTACATAGATGCTCATCTTACTGGTCGTAAGCCACATGAGCTGCTTTCTCACCATTTTTTTTCTTTCTGTCTCCTGTCAGATAATAAGATTTTGAATAACCAGGATGCCATTGAGAAGGCCGTGAGTAGAGGACAGTGTCTTTACAAGATATCCAGCTACACCAGTTACCCCATGCACGACTTCTACAGGTAAAGAAACTTCAGTGGTTGTTCAGAATGATTTTTAGATATCAAGACATCTCTGAAATGCCATACTGCATTTCTCTTACGCAGCTGAACATGTTGTCCTTGTCCCCTTTCCAGGTGTCACACTTGTAACACAACAGATAGGAATGCCATCTGTGTTAACTGCATCAAAAAATGCCACCAAGGCCATGATGTAGAATTTATACGGCACGATCGGTGAGTCTGTTCACTCCCATCAGACCCTATTTTTGACATTCCTTCCATCCCTGTACAATTTATGTGCTGTAATTATGTGTTTGAAATCCATTTAATCCCTCAACGTCTGCTGGCCCTGTAGGTTTTTCTGCGACTGTGGAGCAGGGACGTTGTCCAACCCGTGCACTCTGGCCGGAGAGCCCACACATGACACGGACACTCTGTATGACTCGGCACCGCCCATCGAGTCCAACACACTGCAACATAACTGAAGGCATATGCTCTAGTTACACATAACCACACAAACACATCACACTTGCACACCCTTACAGAAACAAACAAACAAACACACACATATATACATATATATATACACACATACATATACACATCCACCTGTAGCCATAATGACCCAGAGAGACTCTGTGATTGCGGCGCTCTCAGATGGGACAGAGGTGACCGAGGCTGCAGAGGAAGCAGCGCACAGCCAGCTTCAGTCGAACACACTGCAGTGGAGGCAGTCGCCACAAGAGGGAGCAGTGGAGCGCAGTGGGTTGACTAACCCACACAGAACGGCCACAAGAGATTCCTCCTCACATGAGTATTTCTTAATGCACTCTGTAGACAAAGAGAGGAAGTGTTGTGGGTATGAGCCCCTCTGGCAGCACGTCATGTTCCCCTGGGTTAATCCTGGGCTCCCAGCCCACATCCTCTTCACTAGGACTGCCATCAAAGACACTTCCTGCTTCCTCGCAGCTGCCGTCCCCATTGGCTGCCCAGGCGGTTGTAACTAGGCAACAGTTGGGCTGTTGTGTTCGGATAAAGAAGAGTGAGACGTGTGTGTGATGGAGCACTTGGGCTTTTTTAATATGTTATTCTGGTTAATGGATTTTATTTCAATGCTTTCTCATGTAGTTTTGTATTCTCAAGCAAAAATCTGACTGTATTTGAATGTCTTATTTTATTATATATTATTATAATTATTAATTTTCTTTGGTTAGCTCC